>JASDQU010103723.1:409426-426001 GCA_032191745.1 Picea mariana
TAGATCCATTTCAGAGTATCTCATTAAATGGAGGAAACTATCGGCTGAAGATTCCACTTGGGAAGATGAGTCTTTTATACAGAAGCATCCAGAGTTATTCAAGCGTTGCGGACAACACTTGTCTCAAGGGAAGGGGTATGTTAAGCCCTAATATTGGCTCATTACCCCTTAATTGGGGCATATTATATTAATAATGTTATTTTATTTATGTCAACTTTAGGCCATTAGTTGTAATTATACCTCCCAGTCTCCTATATATACCAAGGATACATTTTCATTTTGAATCATCTTGTACTTGAACATTTAAGTGGGGTAAAAGGAGGTTTTCTCCTCGAAGAGGCTTATTATCTGAAATTATCTCTTTTTCAAGGCGTTGAGTACTTTTTCTGAGGTTTTTCTATGCTATATTGATATTTGGTTCTTAAGATTTCCCTACAAGATTTTTTCTAGGGGTATCTACCCAAAAATATTTGTGTCTTGTGTGTGAGATTTTGGTTTCCAGTATTGCTTCTGATATATTTGTTTGAGTTGAGTATTCCAACAAGAGTATTTTGTTTTGAGAGATGATAATCTGATTTACAAAAAGGAAATCACTAGATAAAGATTTAACTAGGGCCAGGATTACATAAGTTCATCATCATGAACTTGCAAAGGGTTCTTATAACCAACAACAAGCAAAGGACTCATCCAATACATGGACATATAATTGATAAGGTTGGTTGTTGCATAACTATTGATTGGCTTAATGTTTCCACATTTTTGGGGAATGTCTTTCAAGAGTGGTTCTTGAATGCTCTATGAGGAAAAGTCTGCACAACTTGTGACACAACAACTAGCATAACACAAGAAAAACAAAAAGGAAAGAGCCATGATTTCAATAAATATTTTAACAATAACACATTTTCTTTTTGTCAACTGTTGAATGCCAAGGAGGGTGAAGAAAGCATGTGGAATAAATGATAGGCTCCAACACACCTGTAATAAAAGTGGAAACTTCTCTTTAACTTCTTTTGTGATGGAGTGATGAACATAAGCTGACATTGTAGACCGAGTCAGAGCTTGGAAAATATACTCTCCCTCATTTTCAAAACCTTTAGGCCTCTCCGTCAGCCACAAATACACCAGGTATCATATCCTAAGTATGTTGTAGCATATAGATAGAAAAATACAACCACCTAAAGCTAGTTTATGCATGATCCCAAATTTAAACTTTATGGCAAAAATGTCAATGGAACATGAGGTGTAGGTGGCTAAGGCGTGTGAATTTTACACCTTGTCCAGCATAGTTCAAGGATGGAATAAAGAAGAAAGAGAATATTAATCGCAATTGAAACTGCACAATGAAAGAAGTGCCCAAAAAAATAGGTCTTAGTCCTTTCCACCCAACAATTTCACCCATTTCTAGCAGTGTGTTGTTATTTTTGTTAAGTGCCCAAATGGCTTCCATCACTTCTAGCATATAATGTATTAATAGTATCAACAAAGTGCCTTGCAGGTATATGTATCTCGAGTACCCACATATTTTTTTTTTAACAAAACTTTTGGTTACCATTTACAAATGCACAAACACATTAGACTTCATCCAACAAGGATGTTGCAATTAAAAATTCTTCTTGTTTAATGTACTAAATAAGTCAAGAAGAAGTAGAAAAATCATGGCTAGCAATGAGTGATCATGAAGGCACTACCATTGATATAGTGTTGTAAATGTTTGAACCAACAAAAAAGAATAGTAAAAAGGAAATCATGTACCTAAAATTGGCATATCCATGCGCCTAGTCACTAATCTCTAAGCAAAAGAAGGACACAAAAAAAATCATTATCAATTCTGTTAGGTTATTAAAGCTACTTGGTCAATTAATTGAACCTGTTGCAGTGATAGTTCAATAGTTAAGAAGATATGTGGTGGGTGTGGAAGGAAACATGTGGATATATGTAAGTTCGGAAGGCAACAAGTGTACTTGAGAGCTTACATAATCCACCATTAAACTTTTAACACCAACACTTTTCATCGCATTACAAGCATTGGAGCATTTACAGTGGACATGTGGCTAATACATCTCCACCATAAACGTTTTACCCTTTCTCTCACCTCTCATTCTAATGATAACAATGATATGATATATTTGAGAACAATGAGATGATATTTTTTATTGTAAATTTGTTGTTAGGTTTTTCCACAACTTACAAATTCTACCCATCAATCTCCACTTAAAAATATTTAAAAATATAAGAGATATTTATTTTTATTAATGTTAATATAAGATATATAAGTTTATATATATAAAAAGAATGAGCTATAAAGTATCTTAGTTCCTACCTTATGAAAGGCACACTTAAAGAGTATATTATTATCATTTTTGTAAATAATGACATTGCTACCAGGTAGCCCATGTATGAAGCTTACTTTGCATTGGAAGAAGGTGAGGGTTTCACATGACATTATGTCGTTTAACAAAAACAAATTCGAGGATGTGTCATTTTGGCTATCCAGATTTCATTACTTTTATGGATTTTACCACATTAAAACTCCATTATATTTACATAAAACAAGAACCATTTGTTAACAATTTTGGGTGAAAAGACACTGCATTTGTTTACTATTTATAATGTGATGCATATCACTTAGAAGAAAACAAAAAAAAGGAAACAAAAAAAAGGACATGACATAGTTTGATGAAACATGTTTCAAATTATACACCATTAAGAAAAATGAATAGAAATAAATAAAGTTGTAGTGTTACACGAAATAAAATTATCAATTATACAATAGAAGGGAAAATGAATAGAAATAGATAACACTATAGTGATAAAGGAAGTCCAATTATCTATACAATTCAATCCTTAAACATTGATTTTGATTGGTAGTTGTTCCCTGTTAATCATTGAATTTATATGTTTTTAACTCTACATTGAAAGACACCTCTATTTAATGGACCATGTGTGTCCTTTAACATATAAAGTTGTTGGCTATACATGTACAAATATGACCAAAACCACCAAAGAGTGTTTAAGCATTTCCTTTAAAGCATGGCATGGTAATATATATTTATGTGTCAAGCATGACATGACATGGTAAGAAAGATTTACGTGTCTCTTCCAAATTATGAATTTTTTTAATATACTTTCTTTATATTGAAAGAAAAAGGATTCACAACTAAGTGATATTTCTTACAACAAAACAAAATGATTAAAGATGTGTTCCAACAAAACCAAAGAGTTGCCATAATAAGTTTTCTTAAAAAAAACAAAATTAAGGATATGTTCCAACAAAACCAAAGATTTTCTATAACAAATACAATTCATGTTTTGACTAGAAATGGTCATTATGACTCGCTACTTTCCTCTGTTTTGGATTTAGATTTGTAACTTTTTAGTTGATGTAGAATGCAATGTCAACTTTATTGGTAAGAAAAATATTTTCTTCGAGGGAAAAGAATTTGATTGTCGTTTAGACGTGGGAATAACAAAACCTTCAGAAATCTGAAATTTTATGCGATACAATCTACCTTTTGCATTGGACTTGAATAATATGTGTACATATGTTTAGACTACAACATGAATATATCATTATTCCATGTCAATTTTTACTTAGACATAATGAATCCATGAGAATTGGACTTGCAATCCCCAATTATGAAATCTCATGAATGAACAGTTGAACATGATTTGTTTTGTTGGTATGATATTTGTTTATTTATTGATTGATTAGCAATGTGTAAGGTTTGCAATGAGGTATGGGTTTAAGATGAAACATTTTTAAATTAGGATTTGTGATACTAAATAATCTGTTAATACTGGACTGAATAATGTGTCTCTTGATGTGATGATGTGATGTTGGATTGAATCGTGTAAATAAATTGAGGACTCAAAATGAATATAATTTATGTGGTCATTCCATTGGAAATAATTCGATCACTGAAAATGAAAGTAATGTATATAGTCGTTCCACTGGAAATAATTCGATGACTGGAAATGAAATGTTATGTACAGAGTTGAACCACTGCATATATTTTCATTACATAAAAGTTGCATAGCACATATATTTTCATTACATAAAAATTGCATCATAGAATGTGTCTCTTGATGGGACAATAATTGGAAATAAAACTTGCATTGTAGAATGTGTCTCATGACATGATAAGGATCGAAAATAAATGTAATGTATGTCATCATTCCTGTGGGATTTGGGAATAATTTGATGACTGGAAATGAAATGTTATGTACGCAATCGAACTATTGCATATATTTTCATTACATCATAGAGGTTGCATCATTTGTAGAATGTATTTAAAGGACAAAAAATGAATATAATGTATGTGGTCATTCGATTAGGAATAATTTGATGACTAAAAATGAAATGTTATGTATGCAATCGAACCACTATATATATTTTATATACGAATAAGAAAGAAATGATTGCAAGCAAAAGCAAGCACTCCTTGCTTGCAAAAAAAAAAATTATAAATGTAAATGTGGCGATCAATTCAAAGAGAAGCATGGAAAAGTTCTCTAGAAATTTGCAATTAAAGTCAACTTCTTGGATCTAATATTTGAACATGCAAATTATAAAAGGTATTGATTAAAAGTATATTGAAGCGCCATGAATAAATATAAGGAATCTTAATTAATATAAATAAAAAGGTATTGAACCAATGTAGTTTGTGTAAAGAAGCTTGGGAATGTGGGATTAGCATAATTAAGTTGAAACTTGGGAATCAGGGATATTAATTAATATGGAATCCACCTGGAAATAACGTTGATTATAGATAGCACATTACATGGCATCTAGTTGTAGTTGTGGATTGGGAGGTGATAGATATGATCTTGTTTTTTTCCTGTCTAGCGTTAGTGCTCAGACGACTATGAAGCCTGGTTCATGGGAGTTTGTGGTTGGGAATGGAGGTCATCTCCTCCATCCATATGAAAACACCCTTTAAAAATAAAGTGGTCATGTTTTATCGCACAAACTTTGATTCTTCTTATAACTATGCCTCATAAATGGACATTGCAAAAATGATCCAAATGTTGAAGCGCTCACCCACAACTGCTAGGTTAATTCTATTGAATCACGACCAACTATATAAGGTTGTTGACATTCATAACTAATGCTTGGTGTTTATTTGGCACCTTTTCATCCAATAGTACTTTGGTTAGCACTGGCGTATTCAACAATGGAGCAAAGGTCCTTCGTCTTTTTGTGCCCTATTCTAAATCTGCACGTGATTGGAGCTAGGTCTAATAGACTTAAGGAGAATCGATGATATGCTTCCTATTAGATCCTTCTTGTTAATAGAATTATTGTTGTGGGATGAAAGAAATATTTCTTCTACCAGTGCATGCTCGAGGGAAAGCATATTCATTCATCTACTATGACATTTGATGGAATTCATTGGATAGAAATTATCATTTATGGTGGTGCTCCTAATAACGATTAAACCTTAGAAAATGGTGGGAATTTTTTACATGCTCTTTAAAGCTGCAAAAGAATTGTTATTACAAGTCCAAACCCTGTTTGGGCTATGGAGAATATGCTTGCACCCAGGGTTATGGATATTTTCTCATCCTTCCCAATGATGAAATTCTGATAATCAAGGCAATTGAGAAAGGGACAAAAGTTTGGAAGCTTTCCCTATAACTGTTCTAGCATTTTTATCACATAACATCATTTCTCTAAGATTGCCCCCCTAGTCAGTTCTAGTTCTTGGCCTCTTTCATTTCTATGTTTGTAAACTTACGCTGCTTTATTTTATGTAGGCTACTATTTTATAAGTAACATTTTGGTTCAGAAGCACACCTCACTTCATAAACTTAGTCTTTCTAGGCACTTAACCATGTTTCTTAAAGTATTTTCTCTTAGTCTGAGTTCCAAATTCCAACAAACTAAACTCAACCTGTTCACCAACATCCACCTTAGCTTGTGTCTTATTAATACCTTCTAGAAATACAAAGGAACCTCCGCCAAACTTAGGCACCCCCTACGTGGAGGCTCCATGGTCAAATCCCGAACAATGTCATCATCATTTCTCTTGGCTCTCTTCTTCCTTCTCATGGGCTCATGATCAATATCCTCATTCGCCACCCTTCTCCGCTTTCTCTTCAAACACTTTTCAAATTCCAACATGATAAATTCTTGTCCCTCGTCCCCCGACTTGGGTATCTTTGATTTATGCCCTCTCTCTTTCCCTGACGGCTTCGAAGTCTTACTACTCTAGGAACACTTGTGTAGTTGCACCCATGGCAGTTTTCCACTTAATTTTTTTGAATTATTTCTAAAATTGAATCTTTTTACCTCTTTTGTAGCTAGGATGGTGGTTGTATAATAGGCAAAGAGGCCACTAGTGCTCGATTGGTCGAAGTATGAATACAGGTGGAATGTGGACGATGAGAGGCATTGAGAGCTCTACTATTGAAGACAGGTTTTCTTCCTTGGTCGCGGCTTCTCACTAAAATAGAAACATGCAATTGGATGAGAAACCAAAACCATAATCCACTTCCCTATGAAAAAGATAAGGAAGTGGGTGGACAAAAGTATACCTATAAAAAAGAGAAGGTAGCGGGTGGGAAAAGGTCTAGATTCAGTCTTCCCTCAAGAACATTGGTAGGAAGCTATTTGAGTTTGGTTCCCATTGTGAACAATAATAAGAACAAAAAGGATGAGCATCTTTCGTCAGAGGGGAGTTTGCAAAGGATGCATGAAGGTTACACACAGGTTACCAAGTGAAAGGTGGTGGCAACTCACATGACACGCACCTGTAGATTGCATTGTAGTGTTAGACAATGTGTAATGTAAATAATGTGTAGCATGATAATGTGCAGTGGAAATGCTCATAATTACTAGCACATTTTCAAACTCGTGGCTATAAGTTTTTCCACTGTGTAACAAAACCTTAATCTTTGGGTAACCAGTTAGCCATCATAGTAAGTTTTAAAAACTTGTGGTTATAAGTCTTTCCACTCTGTAACAAAACTTTAATCTTTGGGCAACCAGCTAGCCACCATAGTAAATTTTAAAAACTCATGGCCATAAGCCTTTCCACTGTGTAACAAAACCTTAATCTTTGGGCAATCAGCTAGCCACCATAGTAAATTTTATATATGATCAAGTAAAAGTAAAAAAATATACATGTAAACCGATGCCTTTATAATAGTGAGGAAGTTAGTGGTTGAAATCACAACCATTGATTTATTGGGACGATTAAGAATATTCCATCAATATTTAATCTTGTCCATACAACACTGATTAAGCACTAAAAACCTATTAAATGTGCCCATTATCAATAGGTATACACCTTTAAACTTAAATATGAATTAACTATAATAATAGAGAGCTGTGCTCATAACCAATGAATATTTTGTTTTTGAAAATTAATTTTACACATTTACAAATAACCAAAATAAATTGACATAGACGAGAATTAAAAAGTCACATTAAGATTATGCAAACAAATGAGAATAAGATTATGCAACCAAATGAGAAACGGAATAGAAGGATAAAAAAGTCACATTAAAATTATGTGAACAAATGAGAAATTGAATAAAAAGGAATTGCAAAATTAGGAAAATTATTTTCTTTTAAAACAAATTAATATACAAATTTAAACGAAAAAAATAATGAAACGTCAAAAAAATTTGACTACATGAGCGAGAACTATAATCCCTACCTGAATATTGTATAAGTTGGCAAACTGAATGTTTCTTTTAGAAGTAACAAAGCTACTGTTTATTTCCAATCTATCTGATTGCTTTGAGTTGTCTCATGTGAATCTTTAATAAAATGTATTAATGATATTATCTGACATCAATTTAGCTAGTTTCTGTTATTAGAAATTTAGAGTAAGCCCAACAAATTATAAGAAAATCCCTTGAGATGATGGAGCAATGGTGGCCCAAACAAGAAAATCCCCTGAGATGATGGAGCGATGGTGGCCCAAACAAGGCACAGCTGCCCATGGAATTCAGATCAATACAGCACTGTGGGTAGAAAAGATGTCACTCTATGGTAATTGGTATCTGTTAAAAAAAAACGAGAGCTAGCCCACTTGCTAAATTCTTGGAAGCATTTAAGGACTGGCATTATTAAACCCAAGACCAAACTCATTTTTTCTGTGTTTGGAAAAAATACAGCAAACAAACCAAAATAAACCCAATTCTGGAGAACTGAACCCATAAATTGTGGAAGCACGATAGATTGACTGTAATTGCTCACCCAAATAATGGGGAAAACCTTCTTTCTAGATGACAGTCAAAAACCAATAACTGGAATAAATAAGAACAATCCACTTTTTATTGGGTTTGGCTAAACGTTTTACTTTTGTTTGTTTTTTCAAAATTGGATGATGTAAATTTGGACATAATTGTTATTTTTTGTTGTTTAAATTACATTTCTGAATGCATAAATATAGATTCAGTATATAGATTTAATGTGCTGAAAAAGTTATGAAAAACTCTTGAAAAATTCAGATTATATAAACTTAACCACTCAAACCTGTTGGGATTTGGTGACAACCAATTACCAAAAAACAGATTTGGATCCTATTATTCTGCGTTGGTTACAACCAAATAGACCAAGTTAGAATATGGATAGGGATTGCATTTAATATTCAGTTTCATGTGTGAATGTATAAATTCTTGTAAGCCCATAGAGGCAAAACGACCTGTGAGAAACCTGTAAATTGGATATAATCTCCATAATCCGAATAATAAGAGAACAGATGCCTATGCTTAGTGGACGTAGCCCAACATTTGGGTGAACCACATGAAAATCCTTGTGTCTATTTCTGATGTGTGTGATTGTTGACTATCACTGTGAATTGTGTCTTCCACACTGACAATTCTATCAAAATCTACATATCCAACTATTTCTCACCAAATTTCCAATAAAATCAAACTGAAAAAATTCCAAAAAATAAAAAATACACCCTGTCAAAAACTATTATCAATCAGAAATTACAAGTTAGGAACCACTCGTTATCAGAATCGACAATAGAGAGGGAAAAAGCAAGAGTTAGAGCAGGAAATAATCCATTTGTTCCTTTTTCTTCTCAGTCATATTCTTTGAAACCGTGGGATGAAAGGAGTTCTGAAGTATCTGTCCACTCGAATTCTATTTGAAGAACAGTTATCAGAAAATCTGGCATCCGGCAACCCTGTCATGGCCGGGTTGTCTTCCTCCTATTTGCGCTTCTTCTTGATAATAAACTCAGGCAGCAAACATACCTGATTGGCAAAAGCCCAAAACAGCACCGCAACAAACACGCTTCCCCATAGCTCTGCAATGACATAAAACACACAAAACGTCCATATACGAAGAATAGCAATCGGCCCAAAACGCTCGGACCTAACATCTGAACAAGCTTATCTGCCAACCTTGTGGGATGCAAAACATCTTTGAGAGGGTATAGAAAAAGTCCAAATGCACCGATGAAGGCCAATATGCAGGTACAAAAGAGTGCATCTTTGGGTAGCACATTAGAAAGCTTAGTGTAGATGATTATGAAGCCAATGGCCATTGGCAGGTTAACTCAAGTCTTCAAAAATGGTATAATCTCTGCACTACTGTCCTCGGTTGTCACGACCAGCACATCCTTTGTACCTTCCATAATGGTGTAGTTAAATAATATGCAAAAGAACATCAATCCTAGAGGTATCACCGTCTTCAGTCTTTTAACATCTACTTCTAAGAATTGCTTTGAAGGAGCTACAGGCACCGAGGTAAGATCTCTTGCCCCACTGGAGGCGGCTGCTACAGCAGCTTCCCCTCTGAAAGACAAAGGCTCTGAGCACTTCAAAGTCCTCTGCCTCAGACTTCTCATAGTTGTAAAGAATTGTGAAGTTTCCATAGCAGCCTTCCTTAAACCCCCAACACGAAACCCCCCACTAAAATCCAAATCAGCCGGATGATGCAACAGAGATTCTTTCGAATTCTGCAACATGTTGGATGTCAGTCATGCGCAACAAAATACAGTTTTTGAGGAATTTCCAAGTCCAGTAATTGCATGTATATATGGCGAACTTCTTATGCCACTGACTATGTGGGTTCTGGCCATTTTATTCATTGAAGGCAGACATGATAGCCCTCCAACGCAGGCTCCTTCCATAATGCCGAAATTCACAAGAAACAAGAGATAGAAAAGGCTTGAACAGATATACCCAACAGGATAAATGCAATTCTGGCAATGACCGATGACAGCAAATGCACTTTTGGTAGTACCCTGCAGCAAGAAACAAAATCCTCTTAACCAACTTTCAACCAAGACTTGTACTGGATCCTCTTCAGCTTAGCAATCAAATATCCAGACTCTGCCCCTACCCCTGCATATTCTACTATACTACTTAAACAAACCGAAACTTGGCACATTAAGCCCACCAGAGTGAACAGTGTGAAGATTTACCTCTGGGCTCATACCTGGAGATGATATGAGGTAGTTGGGCAGGCCGATTTCCAATGTGAGTTTTGGGATATCCTTCATCCTCGCTCGCTGTTGAGCTTAGCTACTTTGAAATGGATGGCAAACAATATGCACCCTTCAGCAGGATTGATGTTGCATTCTCTGCAGGTTGCATGCCCGTGCTGTTAACCATCAATGCCATCCTCATCCATCCATCATTCAACTCAACCGTTTCTCTGCCGTTACATACGACAGGGACGGAGACGGAGATTGCGGCCAATGGACAAATTAATCCAACAAGTAGATCTTGATGAAACATCGTCGACGGTTCAGAAAAGATCGATGGTAACGGATCGAGAGCTCTCAGCGCAGCTCGATAAAACATTATCGATGGTGGTCTACAAGAAAAGATCGGATCGCAATGGATCGAAGAGCTCTGAGCGGTTGATGAGGGGCATTTGAATTGAAGCGAGAGATTCATCTTTGCACGATACACATCTCAATAAAACATCTTCCAACGGTCGAGAAACAAAATATCAGGTTGCAATGGAAGGAGCGCTGAGGGACATTTGAATTGAAGTGGGAGGTTCATCATTACGCAATACACAGTTTTTATAGTTTTTCTTCAATCGATTCCATTCCAGTAATCTTAGCCGTAATCTTCGCCGTTGAAAACTTGAGGAATCGAGAACAAGAATTCTCAAAATGTTAGGGCGTGGAAAGGGAGGGGCGAAGAGGAACGGGAAGGTGCTGAAAGGTAACATTCAGACATGATCAGGAGCTTACCATCAGAGGTCTGGCCAGAAGAGGAGGTGTCAACGCAATCGACGTTTTTTTAATGTAAATTTAAAGTATTTTTTAATAGTTAATATAGTTGAGTACCTGAGTGAGTTTAATGGTTAAGAAGATGTGTTATTTCTGGAAAGATCACAAGTTCAAAACTTGCGAGGGTAAGGATGTTCATATTGACTCCTTATGATAATGCAGATTCCTTTTTAAGAAAAGGAACCTAATACCTATTTTTTTGGCTTTAAAAAAACTTAAGCTATAGGATCTACAAGATTTAGCAACATGTTTACTTTCTGTGTTTTGGAGAGACATTAATTCATTGTATGAAATAGTTGAAGGAAAATAAGAATTGATTATATAACAAATTCACTACAAATTTTCTCACAAATTTTCATGGTGCAATGAAAACTTAACCTGGCCATTGAACGCTTGGGAGTGTGACAATATTTCTAATCTTCTCGTTGGCTTAGCTCATAAGGTTGATTAATCCATGTCTTTCTACATTTTGTAGTGGATTTAAGGTCTCAACATATAAGCTCTAGTATTCATGAACCAGGAAGATGTCAATGACTGCAATTTTTAAATCATGACCTTCTTCCACTTGTCGTTGCCATTACCACACATACACTTCAATCAATCAATTGAATCATCCATAAATTCCACAAAAAGGCGTCCAAGCAAGGTGGAACGAGATAGAAAGGAGGCCAAGCAACAAAGGTGAAGCCTCTGCTGGCGGAAAGGTGAAACACAAAGATAAACGTGAAATACAAATTTGTAATGTGGTCCACTTCTATCCATACCACTTTTTGTCAATATCTTAATATTTGTTAATCACTCAAGTGGCAATATGGTTGAAACCACATCCATTTATTTATTATGATGGCTAAGAATATTCTATCCATATTTAATCCTGTCCATAGAAAACACATTAAGAACTAAAAACATATGAAATGTGGCCATTTCCAATAGGTATATGCCTATCGACGTAAGAAGAATGAACTATGAAGTAGATTAGTGCCCGTGTTATGAAAGGCACACTTAATGAAATTGATGCCATGTAGCCCATGTATGAAGCTTACTTTGCATTGGAAGAAGGTGAGGGTTTCACATGACATTATGTCGTTTAACAAAAAAATTCAAGGATGTGTTGTTGGAGGTTTCTAGGTTGACCCGTGTTCTATTTTAGGTTTCCAACAAAACCATGGATGATTTTAAGGATGGAATTATTTTTTTAAATGTAGAAACCTTGGCAAATCTTAGTAATCCTTCATATGTCAATTATAAATGTTTATAGATACTTTTGTAAAAATATTCAAATTTCTAGGTATTTTATATAGTTTGTATAAAATTTTGGTGATTTTTAAGGTAAAATAGTTTTATCCTATAAAATTTGAGCAAATAATTTTTAGAATAACGAATCTATTTTTGGGAAAAACCATCGAAAATTAGCCCATGAGCGAAATTTAGCCCCTAAAATCATCCTTGAACAAAACCCTGCAAACCATCGGCCCTTCTAGAGACCAGAAGGAAACACTGCGCACAAAGTGCATAATGCAGTCTCACCTAAGATGGCTTATGGGTGATTGAACGACCCAAATGTCTACAATCTTGGAAGGGAGACTTCTGTGGGGATGAAAGACATTTTTTCTACCTCAAAATTTATCATATTTACTATTCTAACACATCATTATATCCATATCTACCATTCTATAGTCAGTTGCATTCATTTAATTTTTTATTTTGTAGTGAATATCCTGGCTATTCTATTGTGTGTTGCATTTTCCCACTTATAGATTAATCCATTTAGAAGAAAACAATAGTAAGAAGTAATATGAACATTCCACACAGAGACACAAAGTTTACCGTGGTTCACCCCTCGAGCTACGTCCACAAAGATTTGGTTGTCCTGGCTCTTTTATTATTCTTCATCAAGGTTAGAGCATTGCACACATTACATTTGAAGCTGACAAGATCACACTAAGATCCACAACTTGCAACCTTACCCTTGATTACAATGCATATCTTTGTCTCTCTACTCATACCTCTCTGTCTATATCTCAATATATCCTCTCATACATCTCTATTACATCACACACTTACATCACACACTTTTATCCGCTATCTCTCAACACATATTTATATTACAAAAAGGGGTTAATTACCCATTACAAAAATGACCAAACCTAACCCACTAACCTTAGGTGGATTAGGTTTGTCCACTTTCTAACTCCCTGATCATGGCTGGTCCAAAATCCAACCATTTTCCCTGTTGATCTGCCTCTTTAGTACTTTCTTTGACTTTACTAGTTTTTCGATGCTTATTTTCCATGTTTCCCTATGCGCTCTCCTTCCTAGGTCCATTTTCTAACTTCCTTCATTAATTACTATACCTTTCCATATTCTTCATTAGTATTTCCTCGAACTTTGTTCTAAAATGGCCTGCGCCAATAGGCCCCCAACACTCACCTGTGACTCATCCCAAGCCACTCGGGTAGTGTTCTCTTCATGCACTGACTTCTCGAGCTCTTGAAACCTGTTTGTAATTTTTTCAACTTGGGATTTTACCTACATGCTCCTTTCTTCTATAATATCCACAGTCTGCACAGTAATGTGTTCATTCATCAGTTCCCCACTCTCCAAGCCAACTTGTGCAATTTGGCCCTTTGTTGCGTCAATCGCGGTGAGCATCTGATCTGTTGCTTCTTGTAATGGTTCCAACTGAGCCTGTCTTGATTGCTTCTCTACTTGTATGGACTTAAACTTTGCCTACAAATTCTTCATCTCTTGTGTGCTTTTTAGTTTGTCATGGATTGTCATATTTTTCTTCTTTTGCTTTAGTTCTTGCATTGCAGTATTTATCTCTTCTTCTTTCTGGTCTAACTCCTAAATTTTCTCATCCTCCTGAAGGTTTTTCCATAATTGCGCACTCTTATTGTAAAGTTCTGTTATTTCCTTGATGACAAGCGCAATGCTTTCTGCATGATTTGTAGCCTCCTGCTATCTTTGTGTTCTTACTTCTGACAGAGTACTAGGTGTTAATAGTTCTGTCAACGTTGTAATTTGGAATCTATAAGTCTCCATAGCTTATGTTATTTTCTCAATTTTCTCCTCTATAGGTATATTATCTACTTATGCGCTATCAAGAATAGTTTTAAATACTTCTTCGATATGCTTCTCTATTCTTCTACCATGTTGTTTTATTTCATCCTTCTAGAACTGCACCTGGTTAAGAGTTATCTCCAGTGTATTATTGACTTCCTTGGACAATTGTAAGCTTGTGGCATATGCACGGGCCCTTGACTAGATTTCCTATGCGACACTTACGTGTATTTTATACAACGCCTTAGTTGGAATCTTGGGAAGTACCAAGTCTAGGTGACCTATGTCCTTCAGTGGCTTCTACATTGTAGCTTCATCTACCTGCAACATCTTTTGGGTGATACATAAGTTTTTAGTCCCCATAACTATGGTTTGCACTGTCTCCTGTTTTAGAAGTGTTCTTTCCTGAGAGGTTTGTTGTTGTTTTACCTAATCCTTTTTCATTATTGTAGTAATATGGAATTGATCCAATGCATCTTTGACCTCCATCAATTTATTCATTATTTCCCCCCTCTGCTTCTTAGCATCATACCAGGCTTCTGCCATGCGATCCTGCACTTTTTCTGCTACTAAATCTGCATCATCCTCTATAAGGATAAGTTGAGGAATGATATTATGTGCCTTAATTTTCTTGCATTTTCCTCTTTTCTGCAACACTGTTCTTTTCCTTGGCAATGTCTCTATTTGTGTGGCTTCAGTTGGTATATCCAAATCTGGGAGATTTCCACCTCCTATATCTTCTTACATACGAACATTGGTATCGTTTTGTGTTCCTCCCTTTATTCCTTCTGTGCGTTCCTTTTCCTGAGTGGATGCCTTTGGTATAGTGTTGTTTTGCCTTGTATTTATAGTTGTTTTGATAACCCTTGTTTCTTTTTTGTGCTCTCTAGCTTTTGTAGTGTTTGTTGTCGGGATAGTTGATTGTCGTGAAAGTCCAAACTATGTTTGTTGTTTGGACTTTGATAGTTTCTTTGAAATTACTGACACCTTCCATTCTTCAGGTTAACCCCTCGTAGCCCACTGTACTTATTCCCCTGTGACACAATACCCCAACTACAACCATTCCTTTTTAGGATCCCTCTTAGCCTGGATCCACATGCTATGCCTTGAAGCTTGAAAATTAGCTATGCTTTGATTCTCTCCCACCACTTATGGTGGTATTCTCCATGTGTTTTCTAGCTTCTCCTGAATCTCATCATAGTAAATGGAAAAAATTGCTAGAATTTTCCTTCCTTTGTTTTTGATATGAAGTATGCCATAGGGTTGTGTATTTTGTTGCACAACATTTCCCTAGCCTCTGGTAAAATCCACTGTATCTTGGTTCTCCCCATCCCACCAGTGCTATCAATATGATTAACCATGGATAATGAAATTTAGACCCGAGGTCCTGCACATCCTTACAATCATCCAAAAACAAATTTAGTAGATATGGAGCCCAGCTAAGTAGAATCTCGTTTTCCCACTGTGCAACTGCTGCTATTACACCTTTAGGGGCTTCTTCCTTGTGACATTTTCTTAGAAGCTTGCATGCCATCTGTTTTGTCACAAGCCCAGTGGATGGTTCACTGATTTGCTTAATGATCATTCTCCTGGGTCCTCTGTCAGTCCCATACTTACTCTTTATCTCGTCTATTATGATTTTTTCCTTTGTTTTATCATCCAAATACTACTCTGATTTTTCTCCGTCTGTAGGTAAACTTGTAATTTCAACAATTAAGTACACATATATGGATACAGGTCTATCCATCCATAATATACCTCCATGTACCCGTTCCAATAGTTGTTTGACAGATGCATCCACATCCTTTCCTCTCCTAAAGTGAGGAATCTCCAACAGGGTCTAGTTCCCTATATTATATAGCCCTGCAATCCATTATTTTGGCTCTAGTATGGGATCTCCTTATGGACTTGGTCCTTTACTTTCCATGTAAACTTGTGGAATGAACTCAAGAAACTTTCCTATGTCTACAACATCATGATCAACATACTTAATCCTATCAACACATTTTAACATGTCAAGAAGTATCTTAACTCCTTTAGGTATATGCGATAGTGACAGTGTGAGTTCCTTCTACTTGCGCGATGTTGTCATTGTTGCCAATTTTTCCCTTGTTTTCTTTTTCCCTGATGATGGCCCTGCTACTTGGTGTACATCTTCATTGTCCTATTCTTCCTCAGTATCTATGATCGTCTAGTTTTTTATGTATTCCACCTATACTTGTTCCTTCGACTATTGTGCTTTCTCTGCTGCAAAGTGTTGTGCTTCTTCCACCTCTTTCTTGGACTCATTAGACTC
>JASDQU010103723.1:431912-460507 GCA_032191745.1 Picea mariana
TTTTGAATCATCTTGTAATTGAACATTTAAGTGGGGTAAAAGGAGGTTTTCTCCTCGAAGAGGCTTATTATCTGAAATTATCTCTTTTTCAAGGCGTTGAGTACTTTTTCTGAGGTTTTTCTATGCTATATTGATATTTGGTTCTTAACAACCCCAACTCCTGCATCGTGAATTAGTGTTGCTATGTTCTATATACATTACGAATGGAATTGAATGTTGGTTTGAAATTGTGTAAAATTCATTTATGTTTCTGTAGAAGCCTCATGTGATCGACACAATGCATTGTCATATAATTGTTCAATGCTTAATATTTGATCAAATTACTTGAGTCAATACAATATTTAAGAATTACGATACTATCGAACCATGCAAATGAGAAGAGGTATTACATCCAACAAAGAAGCCCCAACCAAGATTCCAAGGAAATTTTTTAATAGTAAATCTATAAGAAAAATAGTGGGTAATATATATTTATCCATAGACATTGGACTGAGTTATTTNAGGTAGAGGATTTACAAAAAAAAAACATGCATACAATTCTGTGTTGTTCATCTAGTGCGACAACATGCAAAAGGCATCAATAATCTCTTGAACATGCATACAAAACAGATTATCATACTTTTTTAGGAACTCCTTATAGTCTTCTCCTCTGAAGGTCAATGTTAGCTTCGAAAATATTAACATCTTGAGAAATACCTGAGGTGACAAAGAAACATGAGAGTGGTCCCATAGTGGAATAATTCTTTGGTTTGAAATATATCTCTCGGTGCACCAAGAGACCAACTCCTTACAGTCAAAGACTTCAAGGACACAACCTCCATGAGCAATTCAAGATGTCCAAATTACTTCGTTTTGGGTGGAAGGGGATGAGTAGTAAGAATATGCCTTGGACCACTGGGATTTCTGGTCCTCATCCCCTAAGATGTTAATTGTATCTCCACGAAACAGGAAACTGGTCCCGCAATTGAATAATTCTTTGGCTTGAAATATATCTCTTAGTGCACCAAGAGACCATCTCTTTATAGTCAAAGACTTCAGGGACACAACCTGCACCAGGGACAAATCCAAACCCTAATACAAAACCCTAAAAATGAAAGGAAAGGATACACCTCTTAGGGCCAGGACCGTCATCCGAGTCGAGAGACTCAAAATCTCGTGCTGCAAAGTGGCTATTGCATTCAGCGTTGGTTTCTTCTCTGAAACCCCTTCCTTTGGTCTTCTTAGGGCCGCCATCGTCGAGCTGGGAAGTGACCCCTGTTATGGTGGATTTCAATTTGGGTGCAGGAGTGGGAACAATGTTCTCTTTGCCATCATCCATCATCGTATCATTGTCCATTAGATCATCTTCTTCCGTCTTGAAATCGACTGCATCAACCTCTACACCCACCATTCTTTTGTTCTTTTCTGCAAAATCCTTGAAATTTGGAGTGGTAGATGGATATACAGAGCGAATGCAAGATATACATGTTTATAGGGTTACAAAACAAATAAATGCAAGGGGGTAGGATACACACATTTATAGGGTTATAAAACAAATAAACGCAGGGGGGTTGCCTGAGCAAGGGGGTTTCCTTGGAATTATTTGGCTTGAAATATATCTCTCGGCACACCAAGGGACCATATCCTTACTTCATTCTGGGTGGAAGGGGATGATTAGTAAGAATATGCCCTCGAGCACTGGAATTTCTGGTCATCATGCCAGAAGGTGTTTACTATATCTCGATAGAGTTGTTGTCGAGTTGCTTCCATAAGTTGACGAGAACGTCTTTTTTCTCCAGATGATGTTTGAAATGAACAATCGAAAGGGATAATATAACCCTCCGCAAATATTGGTTTAATGTGTATCAATGGGAGATCTCCTCAATCCTTTCACTAATTAATGACAATTTCTACAATTCTTGCATAAAGATCTGTTATCATTAAATCTTACTAATTGCATACTTAGAAAGAAGTGTGAAGGTGGAGGGGACGATGAAGAGAAATTAAGGATTGGAGATTTCGTGAAGCCGCCAACCCAACGACGCGCGAAATAGATTCCATGATATTTGAAATGAACACTCGGAAGGCATAATATAAACCTCCTCAAATATTGGTTTAATTCATATTAATGGGATATCTCCTTGAGCCTTTCACTCATTAATGACAATCTTTATGGTTCCTACATGATGAGTTGTTAGCATTAAAGATTAATAATTGCATATTTAGAAAGAATTGCGAAGGTAGCGTGGACGACGAAGAGTGATAAAGGATTGGACATTTCCTGAACCTGCCAACCCGATGACCTGTGAAAGAGATTCAAAGAAATGGCCAAGTATGGAAAGAGGTCAGTCGGGCTTCAAAATAGGGTCACAAGTTATAATCAAGATATGAGAGGGCCCGATGGCCAAATTGTATATCTCCGAAGTTTTTCCTGCAAAATGTGTAACATGGAACATGGCATGATGGCGGAATTCAGCGGTCAAATTGTATATCGTGGAACTTCAGGTGTTGTTTGTAGGTCACACAACAATGGAAGCACAATGTTGAGTGCGCTTGCCCAGGAACCAGTGATTGAAAAAGTGGATAAGTATGGAATGGGGAAGCGGTCGGTCGGACTCGTGTTATAAAAGCATGAGACATATTCAGAAAATCAACTAAGTAACCAGAAAGGGAAAGTAGAGGGGAAAACGAAAGGGGAATTTGGTTGTCAAATTGTATATCGGGAAACTTCGGGTGTTGTTTGTAGGTGGCAGAACAATGGAAGAGCAATCTTGAGCCCGCCTGGCCGAGAACCCGTGATCGAAAAAGTGGCTGAGTATGGAATGGGGAAGTGGTCGGTCAGACTCGTGATATAAAAGTATCAGTGGAAATGTGAATGCGTGAATCTGCCAACCCGCACACTTAGAAATTTTCTGAAAAACGACTAAGTAACCAGAAAGGGAAAGTAGAGGGGAAAAATAAAGGGGAGGGAAATTTTTGGAAGAGGGAATTGGTCTTAACAAATCCCCATTGATGGTCTTAATAGTAACTATGAAGTGCATTAGACAGGTGAAAAAGATCGTTAATCAAGGAGTAGAGAAAGTGAGTCATAGTTATACTTTACAGGATGTGTTTGCATAAGAGAAGCATCGAAAAGCTACAAAAAACTCAATGAAGGGTTGTTCAAGTAAAATTATTGTACTATCAAATTGAACGTAAGTATAACAACAATGAATTTGAATTTGAATTTTCTATGGTTAATATTATAGTCCCATTTGACTTCAGCTAGCATATGTTGGCACAGGGGCAGACCCGGGGTTCAACGCTACAACAGCGCATCAACAAAACCCTAACTACCGACCCTTTTGGAAACACCTGCGAAGCAGATCAAGTCTCACCTGAGGTAGAGGCAGGGGTGTTGCAGGACTCTAGTGTCTACAACCTTAGCTGGGACACTGATCTGTGATTGTAACACCTTAACCAAACACTTAGCAGTTATAGTTCATCAGTATTAAACCAATATCTACTTCACAGAGAAAACCCTAATTACAGAGCATCGTAGTATTCAAACAGTTCTGCTATATTCAAGCACTAAGCACATCCACATAGGTCATATATAGCATTCACTCCTATTACTAAGCATATAGCATCAATAGATCTATCTATCATTCGTCTATATCAAAGCACTAAGCAAGTAAACGCATAAACACATCAATACATCACACAAAGCATAGAAACATAGCATGTACGTGGTTCAACCCCTACCTGGGGCTACTTCCACCAACTCTTCTTCTGTTTATTATCTCCAATCAAGATTATTACAGGCACCAAGCATCAAAACCCTACTCCGCATAGGACAGGAGATCTGCACACACTCCGCCAGATCCTCCTTCCCCGAGTAGATCTAGAAATAGAGCCTTAAACGGTCTATGCACAAAGCACTTACAACCATTACTTGCACTCAACACAACTTACAGCTGACTTACTTCCTTTGATCACATAGATCAAGATTTTTCACTTAGCACACTGGCCTCTTTTTACATCGCCTAGTTACTTATTTATACATTACAAAATAGGCCTAAGCATGGGTAAACCCATGGGTCGACATTCCCATACCCTTTACATAATCCCAAAACTCTAAAATCCCTAAAAAGGCACCAAGATCCTGCGATATCCACTTCGACTTGTGCTCCTCTTTCGACAGCCCGTCAAAGTCCCAAAAATAGGTCAACCATGACCAAGGATCCTCAAAACTTGGTCAAGGGCCAACAGGCCCCCAACACTTACCTGTGACTCATCCCGAGTCACTCTGATCTAGGTAGCTCTTCTTCAAAAGCCTTGAGCTTGGCTTGAGCTACTTCGACTTGTTGTTGTTCCATGACCTCCTATTCAGTGAACTCTTGGATGATTGCTTCGTTGATAGGTCCCTCTAGGAGTTGTTCAACTACAATGACAACTTGCTCCAGTTCTTCTCCTTGGCCTTTGATCTCTGGGAATAGTTGGCAAGCCTCATCATGTATAGGTTGGAGCCTCTGAGTCACCTCCATGACTCTGCTCTGAATGGTGTGGACCTGTTGTTGAGAAGTGTGCTAATCTTGGGATCGCTTCATCCTTTCAATAGCTAACATGGGCTTCAACTGCGCCTATATTGTGTCTGCTTGTTTCTTCACCTCCTAGAGCTGTGACTCCAGTGCCTTCAGTTCTGGATTCTCAATGAATTTCTCATAATTCTAGGCATTGTGATCACTTAGTTTCTTTAATTCTATGGAAAGGTCCTTTATTCTCTCAACTGTGCTCCAGGCAATTGCTTCTCTTTGATCCCTCACATCCTGTGGGGCGTCGAGCACTGTGTGGAGCTCTAAGTCCACTATTCTTTGTTGTAGTTGTTGGATAGATTCCACGAGCTTCTCTACTTGATGTGAAACTCGATCGTCTACCTTTGGTTCTAATCCTATCACAGAGTGAAGTGCTCTATTGACTTCTTCTTTCACTTCGAGTTGCTCTCCGAGCAACTGTTCTTTTTCTTTCTGAATGTGTGCTTTCTCCTCTTCAAACTTTGTATGGAGAGAAACCTTCTCCTTCTCTGCAACTCAACGTTTTTCTATGAGTACTTCTTTCACTTCCTTCAAGGCCTAGGTGGCTTGTTCTATTTCTTCCTATGCACGATGAAGGCAAGCTTCAGTTGCATCAGCAATTTGGCAGAGTTGGTCTAGCTCATCTCCCAACTCTGGTTCTCCCAATGGCATGGGCACAGTGGAAATTACGTGACTGGACTGAAGGGCCTGCTATACCCCTTGTAGTTTGACCTTGATTCTATCGTACATCTCCTCCTATTTGTCTTCTTGTTTCTGCAAGATTTCCTGCAAGGCATCGTTTACAACTACGATGATGAAGTCAAAGTCATCGACAGTGAGCACAATCTGCATATTGGTCAAGGTGGCTCTGGATTTCTTCCAGGAAGAGGGTTTTAGGGGAGAAACATTCCTCTTCTTCAAGAGATCATCCTCATATCTAGTTGGTGTTACTTCACCTTGCTTCTGCTCATCTTCTTTACCATTTATCTCTTCTACTTCATCATAAACCCCTCGGCCAGGTGATACTGAAGAAGTCTTTTCTAAGGAGCTGCTAAAATCTTGGATGTCTTCGGTCTTCTTTCTTATGTTGGTTCTGGGTGTGTCATGTTCTTTGTGAGTGGCCTCCGGTATGTCCATTTCTGGGTCAGACATCTCTACAGGGTTAGTGGGGATAAGGAGGTCTACTGACCAGTCCTTAGTTATCTCCTCGAGGTCCTCTTCTGTGATCTTATAGTATGACTGAAGCTCCTCCTTATGTTCGTCTTCTTGCGCAGTAATATAGATGAAGTGTCGATCTACGCGGAACTTCATGAGGGGTTGGAACCACTATAGGGTGTTCGAAATCATGCGAGGTTTAGCTTCGATAGCCCTCTTCAGCTGGAGATAATATGTGTGAAAGACTGTGTTTGACTGCCACTATTTTCCAATATCGCTCGAGTACCAGAGCCTGGTGAAATTCACAGCAAGCGGCTCAAACGGCTCAATGTCCGGGAAGGTCACACCTTCTGACATATCCCAAGCAACAAATGCTATGAGGATCAGGAGCCAACTAAAGTGTAACTCATAGCCCTGATCCTGTTCTTCACGGCAGTCTAATTCCAACTGATTAACTAGGCACTTCACCCAATTCATCTGTAGGCCTTCCACGCATTTCCCTGTGAGGTCAACGACAAAGCCTATGACCTGCATGGTTCTATTCTTCCTTACTAGATTTCCTACAATTGATTGGCATGCTAGGTGCACTGTGCCATTCTGGATGGAAGCTATCTTGTAGCCTCGCGTCCCCTTCTCAACATCGTCATATCTATCCTTGATATTTTGTGCTAATGCGTGATCTGTGGCTTTCCCTAGATGGAAGTCCTGTGGGTCGGGTCCTTGCATACTCAATCTGGTGATCCTATGGATCAACATCAGATCAACTTTGATACGGTGAGCAAGCCATAAGTAGCCACCATGGTAACATGAAAGTAGGATCTTGACACAGGCGTTAACTTCATGGTGCCTTCCAAAGTGTGGGATTTTCATTACATTCAACAGGGTGGACTGCGCAACGTTCATCATCCACAGCCGGGGGATTATTTTCGAGTTCTTCCCCTTCATCCTGGTCAAGTATTTATACAGGGCGAGCATACTATGGTTCTTGTGATCTCCTAATTTTAAGTCGCTAAAATTTAACGTGGCCATCTTTTTCGGTTGCGCTCTAACTGCGCATATCCCCTTCAGGAGGTAAACAGTAACCATGGTGTAATCAAAATATCTCGGCACACTATAATGACTCACCATGCTGGATAGAGGTGGGATGTAGTCGGGCAATATGGTCGGGATTATCTTCGCATTTTCTAGGTCATCTATGTGCTTGGTTCTCTTTTTCGTTGTTGGTCGGGATGGTCCAGATCCGCAAGCAGTTGACGGAGAGGCTTGCACTCATCTCGTCGACGAAGCTTGTATACCCACAAATATTACTCTTTCAGTCATTAGGTCAATGAGTACCTCCTTCATAGACTCTTCTACTGTGCTAAGTTCTTTAGACATACACGCTCATGATTGAATATCTCGGGTTTGATAAGTAACTACTCAATGCAACGGGATGGATGGTGATGATCACTGTGAAAAATCAACTAATCTATGAGCTCAAATAATCACAGATGCCAAAAGTTTCCTTGGTGCAAGGCTCGACGGAATAAGTAGATAACTAGGCAATAGATCTCTCCAACGAGCGAGAAGCCTTCATTAATTCAGTTTGATCCATTATGGCACAGTCCCAACAGTCTAATGGTAATATTTTTGACCATAAATTCCATTCTAACTGTTCGAGGTGTAAATCTAACAGTTATACTGTTCCGAACGGCTATATTGTTGTGCCATGGTGAAGTGCCATGTGACACTATTCTCATATCCTGGCGAAGTTCCAATTTTGCAAATTTTCCTTTTGTGAAGTTCCCTCTGGAACCTTCTGTAATTTTTTGATCTTGGCTCTCCTCTTACTGAGATTTCTAGCATTTCTCCCAGTGAGCTTTGTCTCAGTATTCCTCTTTCCATTCTGATTCTTATCTTCTTTTGGCATAGTAACTTCGCGTTGTTGAGATTATTTCCTAGGATTCAAGGAAAATACTTCTTCTCTATCTAGGGTAGGTCAATCAATCTTCTGTGAGTCTTCTTGTGTTCTTGTAATTTCGACATCCAAGTCTCTGATTTAAAATAGCTTTGATATGTTCTTCTGTTCTTCAATCAAGTGTGTGATCCTCCCAGTCATGAAATCTTTCAACTCTTGCTTCTCTTGCTCTAATACTTCTTCTTCTTTCTTTATGGCTTGATCCCTTTCAATCCAAGGTTTTCCTAGTAATATAGAAAACGGGGCATTGTTCTCAATAATTTTAACAACTTCAAATTCTTCCTATGTCGAAGTTCCATGGGCACTTATAGGTATTTGGGTGAGCTTTCTACATAGGTTTATCAACTTTCCTCTAAATAATCCTATTCCTCCCAATGAAGGAATCATAGCAGGATTTCCCAAAGTTTCCCAAGTTCTTTCTGTCATAATATTCACCCGTGTTTCTTCATCCAGAACACAGTCAATGTCGAAGTCTCCTATTCTTGCTTCTATGCGCTCTTTTTCTTTGAATATCTCTGATAAGTTGATATGTCGGTGGTCATTCAAGGTTTCTTTTGTTTGTAGCAATACAGTTTTTGATTCTTTCTGGGGTTCTACCATGGTCTTATTTTCTTGACCTTTCTGATGCAGAAGCATCGCCAACTCATCAAGTGAGCCAACACATCAAGCAAAGATTAGCTGGACAAACAAACCCAGATTTTGAAATTCTTTGGGGATCATTGTGCAAGTCTTAAATGAATTATTTGAGAGATGTCACACTTGTATTGTAAAGGGTACCTTGAGCCTTTAATCTCTCGTCCTTTGGTAGATAGGAGGCATTTACTAGATTTAATGTTGTTAGATAGGAATTTAATTGTAGATTTGATAGTCTAGGGTCTGAGAGGGAAAATAGATATAGACACCCTCATTGTATCTTTGTATTATTATTAGAAATCAAGCATTCAAAAGAGTAGAGAAAGGAGAGAATATTGTGAAGAACACCCATGTAGAGGCATTTGAATTAATAGAAAGAAGTTCCGGTTCAAATTCATGGTTGGTGTTGTTTCTCTGTGTATATTGTTTATGTGCTCATGAATGTTTGCTTTCTATTTATGCATATGCTTTGTATATGCTGTGCATATGATTTCATGTTTTCAAGCTGAAGTATGAAAGGGAGAGAGAATGATTTTTACTTGTTTCTCTATCTGAGCCAGGAGATTCTTGCAAGGTGTGCAGTTGAATTCATCCGCAAAGAGTGCGTTGATGAAGGCTCAGTAGTTTAACTTTTGCTCTCATTCACCCAGAAGTTGGTTTGGGGTTGTTGAAGCCGTGCAAGGAGTGCACAGGCAGAATAAGAAGTCTTAGTTGTTAACCTGAGGAAAGAAATCCAAAGACTGATGTTGCAAAAGTGCGCAGAGTCGGAAGGATTCAACACTTGAGAAGTTGTTGAACGTCGAGTGCAAGGAGTGCACACGAATCCATCTGAAAGAGTCAGAGTGGAAAATCTTAGGAGGTTTAGCACCTTCATAATATTTTTGAAAGGGAACACAGGAGGTTTGATCGAAGAAGGGTCAAGCAAGAGTTGCAAGCGCAGGCTTGGAGAACAAGTCTCGAGCAGAAACACTTAGCCATTTCAGAGAAATCCTTGAGAAGGAGAAATCGACGGTCAGGATTCGTCAAGGAAACTGCGAAGTTTCGACAGCCATTAGATCTCAGGAGAGTTGCGCAGGGTTTAAGCCCCAATGAACGCAGACGAGGAGTCCCGGAGGAGTCATCGGGACATTGGTGTCATCGGGTTTTCATAAGGCAGAGAATCGAGACCTCATAAGTCCCAAAATCCTGAGGAGAAATCTGAGCCATTAATCTCGGCAGGGACACGTGGCAAGGAACCAAGGAGCCATTGGGGTTCATCTCATCGGAGAATCAGGGTTTCCGAGGACATAGAACTCTCGCATGTTGGAATCACGATCCGCGATTTCCCGACGGGAGTTTTGAACCGTCCATCTGCGAGGACGCGTGGCAGGAGATCTGGACGAGTCGGCGTTTGGAGCATTGGGTTTTCCAAAGGCAAGAAACTCTTGCATATAGGAATCATGATCCGTGATTTCCCGATAGGATCAAAGCCATCCAAATAGTAGGGACACATGGCGAACGATCCCGGAGAATTGGAGTTCAGGATATCGGGGTTTTCGGAGTCGTGAAACACTTGCAAATTGGAATCGCGATTTGTGATTTCCCGACATGGTCAGAGCCGTTGATCTGAGGGACACGTGTCCAGGGATCTGGAAGAGTCTGGGTTCGGAATTTTGGGGTTCTCGCATGCAACGGAATCACGACAGGAGAAACTGCGATTTTGAGAAACGCGACGGGTCCCACAGTCACACCATTTTGGTAGAGGACAGGTGTCGGGAGGTCAGCCCTTGTAGGGAGATGATGACAGCTGGCAGTGGCATATCATGAACTCGGAGGTTCGTGAGTTGGAGCCACAAAAATTTGCGCCAAGGTTTGCGAGATCGCGAAAGGCGATATCTTGGCAACCACCAGTTAGCGTGGGGACCACGGGGTAAGTGAAAGACAGGTGGCATCGCAGATCGGGAATCGGAGAATTGTGAGGTAAGTGGTTTGGGACCTCGTGAGTACCGATTTCCCGACGGGAAAAATTCCTAATAAGAAGCAAGGAAAGCCGTGGGTGAGTGACCATCGGGATTCGGGGATTGGTGAGACCCGACCCTGTGCTTTCAGGACTTGCGATACAACGAGTTTCGATTTCCCTGATAAGGTAAAGGGAGATCATCGGAGAAGCATCCTGTGGGTGAAAAAAGTCCCGATAAGGGATTTGAAGAGCGATTCAGCTCTTCGGGCCGAGGAAAGAGAAGGTCCTGGTGTTAGCAGACGTGCGCCGGGTGGCGTCTGCATCAGATTGGTATCAGAGAAAGGAATTCTCTCTGTTTTCTGTAGCAGAAGAGAAAACGAATTTATCATGCCGCCCAGGAAGGAAAGACAATCACCTGACCCAGAAGACAGGGAGGTGAGAAGAAGAGGCAGGCCAACACAGAATCCAGAGATGGAAAGGCAGATACGCGATCTCAGAGTGAGATTGGAAGATATGGAAGCAGCGCAGAGATGCACAGCCAATGCTGGAGACTTAAGTGACTCTGAAGGCGAAGCTGAAGCTGAACAACCAGGAGAAGTTGCAGCCGAAGATGTAGCCAACGAGCAATTGATCAAAGCTATTGCTCAGATGAGTTCAAAGACAAAAATGGACATTCCAGTCTATGAAGGAAGTCTAGATGCAGAAAAGATGTTGGATTGGATCACGGCTCTTGACACCTACTTCGATTATGAGGATATTGAAGAGGATAAGAAGGTAAGGCATGCTGTCACTAAATTGAAGGGACATGCAGCATTATGGTGGGATGAGCTTCAAGCGGATAGACGTTCCAAAGGCAAACATAAGATCAAAAGTTGGTATCAAATGATTGTAAAGATGAAGGAAAAGTTCATCCCAAGGGATTATCAGATCACACTGTTCAGGAGAATGCAGAACCTGAGGCAGAAGTTGATGATGGTAAAGGAGTATACCGAGGAATTCTGCAAGCTCAATATTAGAGCAGGTCATCGAGAGAGTGATGATGAAAAAGTTGCCAGATATATGAATTTCTTAAGATACGATATCCATGATGAAATGAGTATGACAACCATCAGAACGGTGGAGGATGCATATCAAATGGCGTTGAAAGCTGAAGAGAAGCTAAGCCATAAGCCAACACAACAAGGACGAGGTAGAAGCCAATCAAAAGGTAAGCCAGTTGCCCAAGATATATTCCAAAAACATAAGGATGAATGGAAAAATCCTCAGACTAGAACAGAAAGAGGTGGAAGTTCTCAGCGAGGCCAGCACGCTGAACAACGAAGGCAATAGACAGAACAGAGTGGAGGATACGTTGATAATAACACATTTCCTCGTACCATAGGTAGAGGAAGAGGTAGAGGTGGAGTTATCACATGCTTCACGTGTGGAAAGGATGGACATAAAGTAGTTGACTTTCCAGATAGGAAAAAGGACAGAGGAGAAGCTCACATCGCCGAGGCATAGAGGCGAATTGTTGAGGCAGAAGACGCAGAAGACGGAAGGTCTTTGATGATGCGTAAAGTTATCGTAACACCCAAGAAGGAGGTGCAAGACACAGCTCAGAGAAGAAGACTGTTCAGAACCACATGCAAGACCAAGGACAGGAAATGTAAGGTTATTGTGGATAGCGGAAGCACCGACAATCTCGTTTCAACCGAGATGGTGAAAAAATTAGAGTTGGAAACAACTGATCACCTGAGTCCATATAAAGTCTCATGGCTACAGAAGGGACATCACGTGAGTGTCACTAAACAGTTCTTAGTTGACATAAAGATAGGAGGATATAATGATAAAACTCTCTGTGATGTTATTCCTATGGATGTATGTCATTTATTGCTAGGCAGACCATGGCAATATGATAGAAATGTAATTCATGATGGGAAAATGAATACGTACACTTTAGAGAAGAATGGGAGAACACACATGTTACTTCTGATAAAATATAAGGAGGTGAAACCGGAAGTGAACAATAGGATACTTCTCATGAGTGGGAAGGAACTTCTGGTAGAAGTAAAGAAGAAGGAAGATCCACAATTCTTTGTGGTCAGAAAACCAAAAGTTGTTTTGACCAGCACAAGAGTGGATGATCTGCTCGAGGAAATTCAGGAACTGCTGGAGGAGTTCACTGATATTGTGGTGGACGAATTACCTCATTCGTTGCCACCGATGAGGAGCATAAGCCATCATATAGACCTCATACCAGGGGCCAATTTGTTGAACAAAGCAACGTACAGGTTGACGCTGCAGGAGAATGAGGAGGTCAAAAGACAGGTACAGGAGCTGCTGGATAAAGGACTGGTCAGGGAAAGTCTTAGTCCGTGTGTTGTTCCAACGGTACTGAGTCCAAAGAAGGATGGAGGATGGAGAATGTGTATAGACTCCAAAGCCATTAACAAAATCACCATCAGGTACAGATTTCCACTGCCGAGAATGGATGACTTGATGGATTGCCTGAGCGGGGCAATTTTTTTTTCAAAGGTGGATTTGAAAAGCGGATACCATCAGATTCGCATGAGGGAAGGCGATGAATGGAAGACAGCGTTCAAAACCAAGGAAGGGTTGTACGAATGGCTAGTCATGCCGTTTGGTTTGACGAATGCACCAAGTACATTCATGAGGCTGATGAATGAAGTGTTGAAAGAGTTCATTGGTAAGTTTGTCATTGTTTATTTAGATGACATATTGATTTACAACAAGTCAATAGAAGAGCATTTGAAGCATTTAGCTACAATAATGAGGAAGCTACAACAAGAGAAGTTGTTGATCAACATGAGGAAATCTTCATTTATGAAGAGAGAACTCATTTACTTGGGGTTTTTCATATCGGCAAATGAATTGAAGATGGATCCAAGTAAAGTAGAGGTGATTAAGAATTGGCCATCACCAAGAAATGTTTTCGAGGTGAGAAGTTTCCATGGATTGGAAAGTTTCTACAGAAAATTCATTAGCAACTTCAGTGGAATTAGTGCAGCAATGATGGACACAGTCAAGAAAAGACATAAATCTTTTCATTGGACTGAAGAGGCAGAGAAAAGCTTCAATCTATTGAAGTGAAAGGTCACCGAACAGCTGGTGTTGGTGTTGTCGGATTTTACTAAAGTTTTCCAGGTAAAATGCGATGCAAGTGGCTTTGCCATAGGAGCGGTCTTGAGCCAGGAGGACAGACCAATCGCATATTTCAGCGAGAAGCTGGATGAAGCAAAAGTAAAGTACTCCACTTATGATAAAGAATTTTATGCTATCATACAGGCGTTGAAGAAGTGGAGGCATTATCTGATGCCAAAAGAATTTGTTCTATATAGTGATAATCACGCCTTACAGTTTGTGACTCAGCAGGAAAAGCTAAATCAGAAACATGCAAAATGGGTAGAGTATATGCAGAATTTTACATTTTTCATTAAACACATTTCAGGGACTGCTAACAAAGTGGCTGATGCTTTGAGCAGGAAGTGTTTGTTGCTGCAAGAATTCTGAGACAGAAGCCTGTGGATGGATTACATGATCCAGAATGGATTTTTGTTCAGAGGCAATCAGTTATGCATTCCAAATTGCTCCATGAGGGAGAATCTGCTAAAAGAAAAGCACAGTGGCGGATTAGCAGGGCATTTTGGCCACGAAAAGACATTTGCAAAGCTGAGTGAAGCCTATTTTTGGCCGAAGATGCGAACAGATGTCAAGAAGTTTGTTGACAGGTGCAGAATTTGCCAGCATTCGAAGGGCAGAAAGCAGAATGCGGGATTCTATCAGTCCTTACCCATACCAGAGAGGCTGTGGGATGAAATTAGCATGGATTTCGTACTAGGATTGCCAAGGACGCAAAGAGGACATGATTCGATCTTTGTGGTGGTCGACAGGTTTTCAAAAATGGCACATTTTATTCCATGCCATAAGACCAGCGATGTGACTCACATTGCCAATTTGTTTTTTAAGGAGATCGTTAGACTTCATGGTTTACCCAGAAGCATAGTATCAGATAGGGATACGAATTTCATTGGACATTTCTGAAGGACACTCTAGAGGAAGATGGGGACTAACTTGATGTTTAGTTCTGCCTATCATCCTTAGACAGATGGAAAAACAGAAGTGGTGAACAGAAGTTTGGGGGACTTATTAAGAAGCTTGGTGACATAGCACCACAGCAGTTGGGACAATGTGTTGCCACAGGCAGAGTTTGTGTACAATGATTCAGTGAACAGAGGCATAGGAAAAATTCCATTTGAGATTGTATATGGCAGGAAGCCGAGAGGATTATCTGAACTGAGGGACTCAGAGCAGATGATGACAAAGAGCGCAAGTGCTGATGAATTCAGAGAGGCGATGGAAGAACTTCACAGCAGGGTGAAGCAACGATTACTGAAATCGAACCAGGAATATAAGCACAGAGCGGATCAGCATCGGAGACAACTTCAGTTCGAAGTTGGTGATCTAGTTCTGGTACATTTGAGGAAGGAAAGGTTTCCAAGGGGAACATACAACAAGCTGAAGATGAAGAAAATTGGGCCATGCAGAGTCCTAAAAAATTTGGGAGAAAACTCTTACGAGATTGAATTGCCGAATGAGATTGGAATATCTTCGACATTCAATGTCTCAGACTTATACCCATATAAGGCTGAGGAAGCAGGAGCTGGAAGTGATGAACAACCAGAAATCCAGTGGCAGAAGCAGATGCCGATTACAGAGAGGCCACAGATGGAGCATATACTTGACAAGAGGGTGAGTCAAAAGACCAGACGGAAGCAATACTTCGAGTATCTGGTCAAATGGAAGAACCATCCAGTGGAAGATGATAGCTGGGAGACTGAAGCAGAGATTCACAAGCATGGAAAGACCATGCAGGAGCTCATGGACAGGAGCCCATGAAAGTTTTCAAGCTGAGGAGTATGATGCAGGAGCATCGCCAACTCATCAAGCGAGCCAACACATCAAGTGGAGATTAGCTGGACAAACAAACCCAGATTTTGAAATGCTTTGGGGATCGTTGCGCAAGTTTTAAATGAATCATTTAAGAGATGGCGCACTTGTATTGTAAATGGGACCTTGAGCCTTTAAGCTCTCGTCCTTTGGTAGATAGGAGGCATTTACTAGATTTAATGTTGTTAGATAGGAATTTAATTGTAGATTTGATAGTCTAGGGTCTAAGAGGGAAAACAGATATAGACACCCTCATTGTATCTTTATATTATTATTAGCAATCAATCATTCAAAAAAGCAGAGAAAGCAGAGAAAATTGTGAAGAACACCCATGTACAGGCATTTGAATTAATAGAAAGAAGTTCCGGTTCAAATTCATGGTTGGTGTTGTTTCTCTGTGTATATTTTTTATGTGCTCATGAATGTTTGCTTTCTGTTTATGCATATGCTTTATATATGTTGTGCATGTGATTTCATGTTTTCAAGCTGAAGTCTGAAAGGGAGAGAGAATGAGTTTTACTTGTTTCTCTATCTGAGCCAGGAGATTCCTGCAAGGTGTGCAGTTGAATTCATCCGCAAAGAGTGCGTTGATGAAGGCTCAGTATTTTAACTTTTTCTCTCATTCACCCAGAAGTTGGTTTGGGGTTGTTGAAGCCGTGCAAGGAGTGCGCATGCAGAATAAGAAGTCTCAGTTGTTAACCTGAGGAAAGAAAGCCAAAGACTGCTGCTGCAAAAGTGCGCAGAGTTGGAAGGATTCAACACTTGAGAAGTTGTTGAACGTCGAGTGCGAGGAGTGCACACGAATCCATCTAAAAGAGTCAGAGTGGAAAAGCTCAGGAGGTTTAACACCTTCATAATATTGTTGAAAGGGAACACAGGAGGTTTGATTGAAGAAGGGTCGAGAAAGAGTTACAAGCGTAGGCTTGGAGAACAAGTCTCAAGCAGAAACACTTATCCATTTCAGAGAAATCCTTGAGAAGGAGAAATCGATGGTTAGGATTCGTCAAGGAAACTGCGAAGTTCCGACAGCTGTTAGATCTCATGAGAGTTGCGCAGGGTTTAAGCCCCAACAAACGCAGACAAGGAGTCCCGGAGGAGTCATCAGGACATTGACGTCATTAGGTTTTCATAAGGCAGAGAATCGAGACCTCATAAGTCCCGAAATCCTGAGGAGAAATCTGAGCCATTGATCTCGGCAGGGACACGTGGCAAGGAACCAGGGAGCCATCGGGGTTCATCTCATCGGAGAATCGGGGTTTTCGAGGACATAGAACTCTCGCATGTTGGAATCGCGATCCGTGATTTCCCGATGGGAGTTTTGAATCGTCCATCTGCGAGGACACGTGGCAGGAGATTTGGACGAGTCGGCGTTTGGAGCATTGGGTTTTCCAAAGGTAAGAAACTCTTGCATATAGGAATCGTGATCCACGATTTCCCAATAGGATCAAAGCCGTCCAAACAACAGGGAAACGTGGTGAATGATCCTGGAGAATCGGAGTTTGGGATATCGGGGTTTCCAGAGTCGTGAAACATTTGCAAATTGGAATCGCGATTCACGGTTTCTCGACACGGTCAGAGCCGTTGATCTGAGGGACACGTGTCCAAGGATCTAGAAGAGTCAGGGTTCGGCGTTTCAGGGTTCTCGCATGCAATGGAATCGCGACAGGAGAAACTGTGATTTCGTGAAACGCGACGGGTCCCACATTCACACCATTTTGGTGGAGGACAGGTGTCGAGAGGTCAGCCCTTGTAGGGAGATGATGACAGGTGGCAGCGACATATCGTGAACTCAGAGGTTCGTGAGTTGGAGCCACAGAAATTTGTGCCAAGGTTTGCGAGATCACGAAAGGCGATATCTCGGCAACCACTGGTTAGCGTGGGGACCATGGGGTAAGTGGAAGACAGGTGGCATCGCAGATCGAGAATCGGGGAATTGCGAGGTGAGTGGTTTGGGACCTCGTGAGTACCGATTTCCCGACGGGAAAAATTCCTGATAAGAAGCAAGGAAAGTTGTGGGTGAGTGACTATCGAGATTCGGGGATTGGTGAGACCCGACCCTATGCTTTCAGGACTCGCGATACAGCGAGTTCCGATTTCCCCGATAAGGTAAAGGGAGATTGTCGGAGAAGCATCCTGTGGGTGCGAAAAGTCCCGATAAGGGATTTGAAGAGCGGTTCAGCTCTTCGGGCCAAGGAAAGCGAAGGTCTTGGTGGTAGCAGACGTGCACCAAGTGGCGTCTACGTCACTTTCTCATGGTCTTCTTGTCTCATATTCATTTTTTCAAGCTTAGCAATCATTCTAGGGCAATCTAAAACTTCATGGTCCATAGCTTTACAATAAAGACAACTAGGTCTTCTACCAAGACATTCCTTAGCCATATGTCTCATTCTTCTGCAACTGTAACAAAGGGTTAATCCTCGTTTTCTTTTAAATGATCCCCAACCTTTTCTGTACTGCACACTAGGATCATAGTATCTAACCTACAAAAAATTCTTTCTAGGATCGTGCATCCATTGTTTAGTCCAAACATTATTTCTATGCATAGGTATAACATATATTTCACTATTCTTATCAGATCTACTTATATCAAATCTTCTTTCATCTAGTTGTGCCCTACTCTTCAGGCTAGGACAAAATTTATCAAACATACCTAGATCCATATTTTTGAATTAAAAATTTCCACTAATATTACCTTTAACAAAGCACAAATCTTACATATCTTACCTCTTTTCTTTCGAATTTGACTTCTCTTCTTAGCACAGAGCTTCATAGATTGAGTAGAATACTATGCACTAGGGAAATAGATCTATGCACAGAGATTTCATAGTTTCAAGTCAGATCTTCGCACAAATCCTTTTCATCAGTTCCTAACAATCACAGTTTCACGTCCCGATAATGGAACCATTTTTTGGCACAGGGGTAGACCCTGGGTTCAACTCTACAACAACGCACCAACAAAACCCTAACTACCATCCCTTTCAGCAACATCTGCGAAGCAGATGAAGTCTCACCCGAGGTATACATAGGGGTGGTTGCAGGACTCCAGTGTCTACAACCTTAGCTGGGACACTGAACTATGATTGTAACACCTTAACCGAGCACTTAGCAGTTATAATTCATCAGTGTTAAACTAGTATCTACTTCACAGATAAAACCCTAATTATAGAGCATCGTAGTATTCAACCAGATCTACTATATTCAAGCACTAAGCACATCCACACAGGTCAGATCTAGCATTCATTCCTATTATTAATCAAATAGCATCAATAGATCTATCCATCATTCGTCTATATCAAATCACTAAGAAAGTAAATGCATAAACACATCAATACATCGCACAAATCATAGCAACACAACATGTACGTGGTTCACCCCCTATCTGGGGCTATGTCCACCAACTCTTCTTCTATTTATTATCTTTAGTCAATCTTCTTATAGGCACCGAGCATCAAAACCCTACTCCACATAGGACAAGAGATCTATGCACACTTTGCCATATCCTCCTTCCTCGAGTAGATCTAGGCACAGATCCTTAAACAGTCTATGCACAAATCACTTACAACTGACTTACTTCCTTTGATCACATAGATCAATATTTTGCACTTAGCACACTGGCCTCTTCTTACATCACCTAGCTACTTATTTATACATTACAAAATAGGCCTAATCATGGGTAAACCCATGGGCTGACATTCCCATACCCTTTACATAAGTCTCAAATCCTAAAAGCCCTAAAAAGGGGTCGAGATCCTGCGATCTCTGCTTCGACTTGCGCTCTGCTTTCAACAGCTTGTTGAAGTCCCAAAAATAGGTCAAGCATGATCAAGGATCCTCAAAACTTGGTCAAGGGCCAACAACATATATCCTTTTATTTCAAAATATTTTTGAAGAAGAATTTTGGTAATTTCACCAATCAAGTAAAACTACTAAAATGAACTACATATTACATTTGCTTCACAGAGCTTACATTAAAAGGCAAGGTAGGTCTTGTATATTCTTTAAGATCATAGAAAAACCGCTAAGATCTTGAATCTATCATCCATCCATAATTCAAAAATCGGGCCCATGAGAATTTTAAACTACAGTACAAAAGCACATGAACAAAAGTCTGCCAAACATAAGATAGGAAAAAATCAGCTGAGATTAGGCATTGTATCCCATCTATAACCAAATCCCCAAATGGGCACTAAGAAATTTGTCGATTACTATATTACTATGAACCAAGATCACTATGAACATTTTCTTCTAATAGTACTATGAACCAAGATCATGTTGACCTGACAATGTTGTAACATTACTAGTTATGGAAAATAGTGTCAGCATTTAACTTAATGGAGTTTGAACAATGCCAAATTTGCAATATTATTCAAAATGCCTGATGGTTCCATTCAAAGGAGCAAGCCACTTTGACAACTCAAAGGATGGACCTAATTTATTCACAGTTGGGTACTTTGTATGAGGTCTTTCCTCATGGTTCTCATTCCTGGACTGAACAATCTTATGCACTTCTAGTTCACTTTGTCATGGCACTAAAAAACTCTATTCATATCTTGATTGGGTAGCATGAACAGATACAGATCCGATTGTTTCATTTCTTGTCAATGTATGATATGATTTTTTTTTTGGTTCAACCAATATGCAGTATGGCATTGTCCTCATTTAATGTAAATTTTCTATGGACATGAAAGTCGCGTAACATGTAGACATTGTTTTCCTTTTTTGTAGGTATACTTCATATGGAAATTCTGCCAACCCAGGAAGCACATCTTGTAATATAGGTTTTCTAATTATACAATGTACAATTGTGTTGTTGAGGGTTTGGATGGAAACGTTGAGGCAATGCCTATATATGTAAAGGAATTTTTTACTGCATCGTAGGCAATCAATTGTGCCTTCATTTATGAAAGCAGAGGTAGAAGAAGGAGAGTTTCATTTGGCACATACAAGATCGAAGAGGGTCAAGTATGCATTTGCTACAACCAAAACACCCTCAACCTACGCACGTGAGCATAGTAGTTAAAATATTGAACAATATAATATATATGTGTACAACAAAAAACTTGCACAAAATTGTTTAAGGAAATTTTTATGTGCAAAGTGTGGATGGAATTGTAGATGTATATGTACAACAGTTGTCGAGCTAGTTAGTTTGTTGAGATCCTGTACTATGTCTGTTCGCAATTTTGTTACAAATGTTACTTGGGTTGTGCGAAAGATCCTTTGTTTAACATCTCTTTTCTTTGTTATATTTTTGAAGAGCATAAGTGGAAATTTTATTTTATGCAATTGTTTTTCCATTGAAGAAAATAAATTTGAATAGGTGTCGAACAATTGTAGCAGCAACATGGAACAGTCTAATAGTTGTGTAAGATATCTAAGATATATGAGCATGTGAAAGTAAAGGACAAAACTGGGTATGGAGAATGGTACCATTGCCTTGTCGTTGTCTGACTCTCCATCTTTTATATGGAGAATGTGTTGCAAGCGAACTTTTCTCGCGAGTGTGATAGTTGCACCAATGGTTCTGATTGGGTAAATGTCGTTGCTCTCTGCAAGTTAGCTAATTGTTGTGTCCGGTATGAAACGATATTCTGAACAAACCGTGGGAACTTTTTCCACAATACTTGTTTCATTGAGCGATATAATCCAATCACAATCACCACGGTCATATATTGTTTTCAGTAACATATTGAAATTTGTAATGGATATCCCATTACCTGGAAATATCGTTTCTGCATGTTTTTGGACAAGTTGTGTAGGGATAGTCAGTGTGATTGTCATCATGGCTTCATTGTCTGACATGTTAGCATGCATAATGCATCTAGTTTTGTTTTCCTTATCTAAGTAGGTGCTATACACAACCATTATGTCCCCGACGAACACTTTTCCAGTTCAAGGTTTGTTCAAGCCTTCTATCGATAGTATATTGGGTGTTATAAGTTTAGACCCGATGACATTTTTTGAACGGAAAAATTAATGTGAATGGAATTTTGTATCATTTTCTTTTGGCATAAGTGTACAAGTAGATGTACAATTTGGATGAAGTATGCAAGTCAGAGTTCTGTAACCATACCTCTTAGTCTGCAGAGCTTGCACTATGTTGGGCATTTCACTTGCGCTCGTTGATACTTCTTGTGAACTGAAAAAAATGTGTTGTAGATGACATCAACATATTTATCATGGCATAGATGAATAAATAACTCAGGATATTTTTTTGGTAAACATAGCAATAGAATAATGTATGAATATTTACCTTTGGCCTTGTCGTTATGTTGATGTTTGCGATAATTGACTACTCATGCCCATGTCATTCGTTCAACTTTTTCTGATGCAAACATGTGTACATTGAACATCACAATGACTAAATTAGCATATTCATTGTATATTGTTCATAATTGTTCTGGATGTCACATACAATATCGAAGGGGATGGAGTATCAAATATGGTGTCAAGGGATACTCAGGAGACGTGAGGGCCCGATGGTCAAATTGTATGTCTCGGAAATTTTGAGTGCAAAAATGTGTAACATGGAACAAGGCATGATGGGGGAGTCCGGAGGTCAATATGTATATCGTGAAACTTCGGGTGTTGTTTGTAGGTCATGGAACAATAGAAATGCAATGTTGAGCCTGCCAGCTCGAGAGTTCGCCTGTCAATTTGTATATCATGAAACTCCAGGTGCTTTTTGCATGACACAGAACAATAGAAGGACAATTTTGAGCCCGCCAACTTGGGAACCCGCGATTGAAAAAGTGGCTAAGTATGGAATGGGGAAGTGGTCGGTCGGACTCGTGATACAAAATCATGAGTAAAAATGTGAACCCATGAGTTCGCCAACCCACACACCTAGACATTTTCAGAAAAACAACTAAGTAAAGTAACCAAAAAGAGAAAGTAGAGGGGAAAAAGAAAGGGGAATTCAGTTAAGTATAGAAGAGGGAAAAAAGGGATAAAAGAGAGTGGGAAAATAGAAAGGGGGAGGGAAATTTTCAGAAGAGGGAATTCTCAAAAAAGTCCCATTGTTGCCAAATCATCATTTTCTAGTCCAATAATTTATCCACGTACTCATTTTTGTGTGTTTGATTTACTATCACTATTGGTATACCTTTTCGAAGATTGTACTTAAGCTTCCTCTATTGTGGCATATAATATTTCATCCTCTTGTCCAATTAGTCTGTTTCTTTCAATGTAGCAATGCAGAAAATACAATGGACATGAAGGTAAGTTGGTATGTAGAAAGACATGTAAAAAAATAAATACAGTTATATTTATTTCAATGTAGTAGTACAAAAAATACAATTGACATGAAGATAAGTTATTATGTAGGAAGATATGTAGTATTTACATATAATAAATCAAGTGAAAATATGTAGAATAAATATATAGACAATAAATGAAATACAAAACAATGGAATATGAAATAAGAGTAGAAGCATGCACCTTTGTATGTCTTCTGCTACATTCATGTTTAATATTCCTTCGTCTTCTCCAATTATTTTGTTTGTTTCAATGTGTGAACGCACAAATTACAATGAACATGAATGTAAGTTGTTATGTAAGGGAAAACAAGTAATATTTACATACAGTAAATGAAAATCAAAGGAATAGAATACAAGATAGACTTAGAAGCATGCACCTTTGTTTTTCTTGATCCATGGTTGCAGTTATATAGAATTTTTCCTGGCCAAAATATATTACATGCTAGAAAATATTAAGAAGTTGGATGATCCTAGCTGAATGATTCGGTTTTGTGCAACAAAGTATCTAGATATGCTTTGAGACATGGAAATATGATTTTGTAATATGTTTGCTGTAAATTTCATAATTCAAGTACAAGACAAATTGTATCATGGTCAGACCAGTATGTGTCTAAGAAAAAGAGGGTGTATTTTGAAATGAGCACATTTGACCATACATGGTCAATAAGTGTGTTTTGTACATGCTTTATCTTATCCAAAAGAAAGCGGAGATTGTAATTGCAAATGTAGTTTTCCAATTCTTTTTTTATGGCACTATTTTGTAGCATGTCAACATTGAAGTCTCCTAGAATTATAATGGTTTCGTTCAGATGTAAATGGTGTAATGCATTTGAAAAAACATTCATTATTTTGGCAATGTTGCACGCGGAGAAACATAGAGATTGAATATTGCAATTTGCAATCCATGGAAAATTACTCTTGCTAGCACCATCTCAACATATTTTTCTTTGAAATGCATATGATCCAAAATTGTTATATGTTTTTTCACTAATATCATCACTCCATGCATAATGTAACTTGATATGCAAGTGTGATTTGAAAATTGCTTATTTTGCATGCATGATGTCATGTATGTTTCTTGCAAGCACAAAATATCAAATTGCATTGTGTCATAGTCATTGAGTATATCATTCATATGTGCATTTAAGCTGCAAGTGTTAAGTGAGAGAATTGATACAGATGAGTTTGTTTGTATGGATTGGTAATCATATTGCAGATGCCATTTTTCACTAGTCTGACGGCGTTGCATCTCAGTATCAAATTTATCTTTGACTTTGAAGTTATATTTTGTAAGAGTGCTTAGAAAATACAAGGACTCAATGTTTCTGACACATGACATAGTTGTGTATACAAGTCCATGTATTTGTATTCCCGCAGGGTCGAAGGCAACACTATCAAGTGTTAGTCTTTGTGATATGTGGATTGTACGTGCACATGCAAGTTGAATTGGAAACTCTTTTCAAATATTCAATTGACCTATCTTTGTCGATGTTGATATTGGTTTTTATATTCTCAATATAGGTGTCCATTCACACAAAGTGTTTGAATTATATAGATAAGCTAACATGTTGGCTTGTCGGTGGACAATGTGCAGGTCATGGAGCTTAATCCAGAGGAAATCAACTTTTTTTGTTTTTCTATAAGCTTTGAGTATTTCATCAGCACCATTCACTAGGTCATCCTGTGAATCATAGTTCCAGGCATATATTTCAACTAGCATGTCTAATTTCAGGACAAGTTGCAAAGGGAAAGTTGTTGTATGTTGATGACATGGTACATTGCCATGGTTTTATTCTTCAAGATCAATTGAATTGATGATGATATAATTGCCAGACATGAGTGATAACATATACTTTTATGCAGTACAACATCCTTATTCTTGTAGAATAGGTAAGGGAAGGTTGGGTTGGTCAGGGCAGGTCACATGCAACTTGAATTGATATATGTTAAGTCATCACATGCTTGGTTGTTTGTCTGCATTCTATTTAGAATTGCAATAAATTTTTCATTTGTCTGGTGCATTGTAGTATGTAATTCAAATCACTTTATGCTATCTTTCCAAAATCCATGGGTCATTGTTTGCATCTTGACCATAGGTTGCTCAAATATGAGAGAATATTGTATGGGTTGTGCCTGGTAAAGATCCCCACATAATACCATATCAAGGTTTCCAAAGTATTTGGTTTGGACATGTTTTATGTTTCTCAGTCGATTGTCAATGGAATATAAGAAGCGAATCCTGATCAAGGATGCGTAATCTATGAACACAAGTTGTAGTTCGTCATAAATATTTGACAAGGTATCTAACATTTCTTTGTTGAGTGGAAGAAAATGCGACTTGTTAAAAGGCATCAATAATGTAGAGTGAACTGTTGTTCCACCTGCATTATATGCATATTTTCCTGTATATGCATGACATATCAATTGCCTCAAAGCATTTACTGTATGCCTATAGTAACGAGTACATGTCATTGGCTCTTTTCGCATGAGGTAGTCAATGTCATCATTTTCCAAGGTCTCAGTTTGTTTTTTCCTTTTCCTGTTCCTATACAATGTACACATTGTCCTAGAACTTTCAGGTCCTGGAACTTTCTCTTTATAACTTACTGAAATATGTCACCATTAAAGATGGATAATTTCTGACAGTGGTGTGCAATTTTGTTGTAGCTTGGTTACCTTTGTATCATACTTAGCCCTTCTACACCTACCTGCAGTTTTCCTCTACAATAACATTTTGCAAAGGCATGTAGGTACTCATTCTTAGGCAAGGTGGGAATATCATCGAGGGCATGGTGGGAAGGATAAAGAATTTCCTTATTCAATTGAGGCATTAGATTTCCACTTCTCCACATAATGAAAAGGATCGAGATTTGTAATGCTAGAAAAAATGGCATCTGAAGTTGTGCACATAACATTGGCATACATATGGTTCAGAGTTTGGAGAAAAAATTGGAGCAAAATTTAAGAGCAGGAGGGAAAGATATTCCAACCTATATGGAAAGTCTGCAGCATAGGAATGATGAATAAATACCTAAATATTATTACCTGCAAACTGTAAATAGTAAACAATAAAAAGAACAAATACGAATGAAACTATGGAATTGAAACTTACTTGTCAATGATGAACGAAAGAATCACAGGTCCAATTGCGAGTGCAGGATTTCAACCCTGCAAAGTGCAATAACAAGTCCTAGAATTACCCAGGATTTACATTGCAATTCCTATAACTTTTTTCTTTATAACTTATTAAAATATGTCACCGAAAAAGATGGATAATGATTGGCAATGGTGTGCAATTTTGTTACAGCTTGGTTACCATTGTATCATACTTAGCCCTTCTACACCTACCTGAATTTTTCTTCTACAAGAAGATTTTGCAATGGCAACAAGCTTGACATCGTCTTTTCTTGTGAAAAACATGGGTTCTATTCCCGTACGGGATAGGTAGGTACTCGTTCCTAGGCAAGATGGGAATATCATCGACGGCAAGGTGCAAAGGCTAAAGAATTTCCTTATTCAATTGAGGCATTAGATTTCCACTTCATCACATAAGACAAAGGATCGGGATTTGTAATCCTAGAAAAAATGATAGACGAAGTTGTGCAGACAACATTGGCATGCACATGGTGCAGAGTCTGGGGAAAAAATTGTAGGAAAATTTAAGAGCATGAGAAAAAGATATGCCAACCTCTATGGAAAGTCTGCAGGATAAGAATGATGAATAAATACTTAAACATTCCTACTTGCAAACTGTAAACAGTAAACAATAAAAAATGAATATGAATGAAACTATGGTATTGAAACTTACTTGTCAATGATGAATGACAGAATCACAAGTCCAATTGTGGGTGAAGGACTTGAACCCTGCAAAGTGAAAAAACAGCTCCAACTACGGGTGCAGGACTCCAACCTTGCAAAGTTGAAGAAAACAAAAGAAAGCAACAAGCAACAAACTAGTGAGCAAGCACTAACAGGTCCAACTGCAGGTGCAGGACTTCAACCTTGCAAAGTTAGACCAAACAACAACAAGCAACAACAAACGAACCAACAAACCAATGAACAAGCAACAACCAATGAACAAGTAAAGAATACATGAATCTTTAATGATGACTAAATTGCATTCCAAGCATAGAATAAATATGAAAGATATGATGACTATGCGAGTGGAGGTGGACAACAATATTATCCAAATTCACTACAAGATTGTATGAAAAAAATGGAGGAAACATGTACTCTGACAGGACTATTTAAGTAACATTTAAGGTTGTCAGGATTATTTAAGGGCCTCGCATTATGTAAACATTTAAGCTGTCAGACCTATTCAAGTACCTCAAAAAGAGTGTCAATGCTTAAAACTTTCGGTATATAAACATTTCAATAAAAATTAAAAAATTAAAAAAGAGCGTTGATGCTCAAAACTTTGGATATCTAAACGTTTAAAACATTGGGAATAGTGAAGCTGGCAATAAGGCTTCGAATCTATTCTCCAATGAGATGATGACATACAAAGTTATTTTTATTATATAAAAAATAAAGTTTTTAGTTCTCCAGTTCGAACAATAGAGATTATCCAAAAAATTATAGTCAAAGGACATATTAATATGAAGTCAACGAATTATCGATCGTTATAGTCCCTCTATGCCTTCGGCAGGGACTAATAAGAAAGTAGAAAATTTGATGGAGTTCCTCACGACTCATTTGCAATTAAAATGTGTGCACGAGATGAATGACATCATTCTGTAATACATTAAATTATATTTCAATAAATATTTCATATTTAAATTATTTAAATTTAAAAGCGTATTAAAAATGTAGTGTAATAATTGAAATAAGATATTAACCATCATCCTCGTGATAATTACAATCTTTTAATTATGAATATGATTTAATTTAATTTTTATTATGTAAAAAAAAAAAAATTTAACTTAAATTATTAAAAGTTATAAAATATAAATTTGATTTTCAATATATATTATATTAAAAACAATTATTATTAAATAGTTGAAAATTATTATAAACATAATATAAATAATATAAATTATTATATATAATGTAGAAAACATATATAAACTTTAAAAAATCTATTATCAACCATGTAAATAAGAAAGTGAAGATGTTATGATCATAGTACAACAATAAATTGAAAATACCAACAATCTTAATCTTAATATTATAGTTATTATAGCGAAAAAATGTTATAATTATGTTAAAACAATGTAAAATAGATTAATTGAGCATTTAAATTTGTTATTGCAAATCTTAATATTATAGTTTTTTTTTTGTAAATTAGTAAATATATTAGGGCCTTCTTGAAAAAATTACAAACCATTTGTCATGCGTGTCAATAGTGCCTATCTCGGAAACCACTGTTGGCACTAGTCCAAAAATAGAGTGACACTTGTCCAAAATGAAACATAGTTTGTCATGCAAAAAAAACTACAATTCCACGTGTTATCTCCTAAAATAAACCAGTCAATTCATTAACTTTTAGGAGTGATAGCATAGTCATGAATAAATTTCATTATTAAATTTTTAGGGCTCATTTTAATGAGTTCCAACTTGTAAATAAAGTTTGAAAAACATTTGATTTGCTTTTTCCTTCAAAAAAATCAAAACTCGGGTTTCGGTGGCTAATGCCTTTTTCAAAAGGGCTTGTAAGCCACTGAAAGCCTTAGATTTTGGTGGCTTAAACATGAAATTCGAGGCTATTTTAGCCACCAAAAGTGCAGAAAAGACTGCTTTTACTGTGCTGAGTCATCATTTTCAAATGATGATTCTGAGCGACTAGAGAATCTTTTTGAGAAACGGGTAGAGGTTTTTGTTGCTAAAATGTCAAAGAACAATAATCTCTCTCATTTTTCCTACATATGTCATATATTATGAGAATCAAATTCATCTCTGAGCCCTAATTTTCGGATCTCAGAATTTCCCTGTTTGACACATGTTTTTGAATAGCAGATCCCGGGAAAATGAAAATGAATCTCAAAGAACTGAGTGTTGGCGTTCGGAAGTCACTCCTGGATTGCTAGCAGGAGCAGATCCCGAAGCCCATCAGTTTAATGTCACGATTTTTTTTAAGGTTGATCAAATGGAGGGAAACTCGAAACAGCACAATCTCAACTTAGAAACCAGACCAGGCATGCATGAACGAGTGAGGTCTTGATAAAATC
>JASDQU010103723.1:473201-493802 GCA_032191745.1 Picea mariana
GAATTTCAGAGGAAATATGAAGTAAAGAAGGCTGAACTTCAAGGGAGGATGAAGTCTATTGGTGATGTGTTCTAAGGTATGTTATTTATTACCATTTTCGTTATAAATTGTTTTCTAGAACGATTCAGATGGTGAAATTTGTATGTTATTAAGAAGACATATCTAGGTACCTATGGTAAAAATTTAATCTCTTTATTCTCTATAATTTTGGAGATACACTCTGTGGGAGATATGGTTTTTGACTAGTCTTGAAGCTAGTCATAAACAAGTGTTATCGGTAAAACAATCATAAAGTATTCATAGAGAATCCAAATGAAGTGAGACCAGTTTCATTAGAAATAGTACAGACTATAGTTTCCTGTGTATGAATTTCAGAATCTTATGTTAAATATTGAGCGCAGGGAATGTTGTACAAGTTTTCTCTCCTGAATAAACCAGAATTGAATAAGGTCTACCATTTTCTATATAACTCCTTTTCTGGGAGGATTCAAGGAGTGAAACTTGAAGGAGTTTCAGATAATACATTGAGTTATATTATATACAAGATCAGAGTATTCTAAGAAGTGAAGAATTGCATAATTTGAAGAATTCTCAGAAAGCATTATCAGGTTCTATTTCATGGTTGGTTGATGGTGATAATTTAATGTAAAGTTTTATCATCTCTCATATATTATTGCGTGGAAGGAAGGGGCAAGGATGGAGAGGTCAACCCTCTCTTGAGATTGGAGGATTTTATCTTCCTTTTGGATGTTTATCCCTCCCTTTGTATTTGGAATTTGTATCTACCTTTGAAAGTCATTACTTCCCTTGAACAATAACTATTGGTTATTTCTCATATATTGTGCATGGTGTATTGTAATGTATTGGTGTAACTCTTCTACTATTGTTCATTGCTTATTGAATATAATTGAATATATAATCTGGTTGAAGTATAAGTTGATTTTTTTTTTTAAATTTTACTTGATACTGATTCACCCCCCTCTTAGTATCATCAATTGGTATCAGAGTCGGTTGCCTTCAGAACCATTTAACCACTAGAAGGAAAATCCTGAGCATAGATGGATGAACATGAGCACATTCCAAATGGGATTCAACGATTTGATGGAAGCAATTATGCATACTGGAGTGATAGAGTGAAAAATTAACTAACAACTTTGGGAGTAGACATTTGGTACTCAGTTTTAAATGGGTATGCAATCCCAAAGAATGCTCCAAGTGATCCAAATGAGAAGAAGATTATGAGTTGTAATTCAAAAGCTAGACATGTTATTCTAGGAGCATTGGCACCAATCATTTCCAACAAAGTGATGAGATGCAACACTGTTAAAGAGGTATGGGACAAAATCAAGAGTATCTATGAAGGTGATCCAAAAGTTAAGCAGGTCAATCTTCAACGACATAGAGTAGAATTTGAAAATTTGAAGATGGATGAAAAGGAAGATATTGCAACCTATTTTCTTAGAGTTGATGAAGTTGTTAATGCTATCAGAGGATTAGGTGAAGATCTCAATGAATCCTTGGTTGTACAAAAAGTGTTGAGATCAGTTCTCTTGAAGTATGATGCTAAGGTATCTGCCATTGAAGAAACTAGGGACTTGACCAAAATGAAAATGGATGAATTACATGGGTCTCTTATAGCATATGAAATGAGAACAAGTATAGAAAGTGACCAACCAAACAATGAAACAACCTTTAAATCCATAAAGAAGACAAAAGACAAGAATAATGACCTTGATTAAGAAATAGAAAATTTCATAAGAAGGTTCCAGAAGAGAACTAGAAGATACAAAGGCAATTCTCCTCTCAAATTATTTAACTTTGGTAGAATATGACATATTGTTGAAAACTGCTACTATAAAAAGAGAAGTCTGATCCGGATTATTTTTGGCATGAAATGAGAGTGGAGATATAATAAAGAAATATACAGAGATATCTCAGATATCCAATAATATAGCAGAAATGTATTAGAGATGCAACCATAAACATAGAGATACATTAATACACAATTTTCTATTAATGAGCGAAAATGTAGAAAGACTGTAAAAATACAAAGTGAAAGACTCGCTAGAATGGTGACATCTTATCTCTGAGAAGAGATGTGTTTGTTACTCGAATTCGCAATAGGGATGATTTTAGGGGCTAAATTTCGCTCATGGGCTAATTTTCCACGGTTTTTCCAAAAACGAGATTCGCTATTTTAAAAATGATTCGCCAAATTCTATAGGATAAATTATTTTACCTTAAAAATTGCCAAAATTTTATAAAAACTATATAAAATCCTTAGAAATTTGAATATTTTTACAAAAATATCACCAATCATTTATAGTTGGCATATGAAGGATTAGTAAGATTTGTCAAGATTTCTACATTTTAAAATAAATTTCCATCCTTAAAATCATCCCTGATTCGCAAGAAGACAATTTTACAATGAGGTTCCAAAGAACTTTTTATCATAAATAAAGTCAAAAACCCTAACCCCGGAAGATGAAAAGGAAACAGTTTTGTGGACCCCGTTTTGAGTAGTTTGGTGTATCAACTTCCCGGTGGTGTAACTTTGGCATACGATCTCTGTTTGGGGCGCACGATAGTTCGTTGGAAATGTATCGTTGAGGAGATTAATTTAGGGGTATCAATCAGAGCTTTTGGCTATCATTGAGAAGCTTTATCCCAAAAATCCTTCATTTAGCCCTCAAAATGACCCCAGAAGTTAAAAAATGCTAAAAATAGTAAATTACCAAAATTTCCAGAAAATTGTTTTGGGCCAGTTGAAAAAGGTGGGTGGCCACCAATATCCACCTGGATCAAAGTCTCAAAAATAAAAACACATTCTACTCCAAGTATTATGACATATCCTCAGATGAGAGTGATGAAGAAGATAATGATGGGGGAGAAGTCCTCTTCATAATTCAAGATACCCAAGATAATGACCACAAGAGTTCTAAAGAAGAAGAAATCATTTCTAAAGAAGATTAAGATGAAGAAACCAACCTTTATTCCTTTTGGGGATACAAATACAACGTAGAGAGTGAACAAGAAGATGAAAATCTTGAAAAGTTGAAGCATGTTGAAATTGAAAATAACAAGCTTAGAAACACAAACACAATACTAAAAGGTGAATTGAGTAGTTGTGAAGAAGAGAATTACAGGCTTGAAAAGACCCTTGGTAGCTTGAAGGAATAATTACAAGATTATGAGAAATTGAAAACAGAATTGGATCACACAAAATGGGAGCTACTATTGACAATAGAAAAGTTGAAGAAGTTTGAAAAAATCACTGAAACTTTAGATGATATCCTTAGCAGTCAAATATCTCCAAACGACAAGATAGGACTAAGATACAATGACAGTTTGAAGACAACAAAAGAAGTGAAGGAATATGAAAATGATGAAACCAACTGTCCAGATCAAGTTGAACAACAAGATAGGATGCTAGAATTCAGAAGGAATGAGATATCAAGAAGATCCTCTCCCACCAAGTATGAAAGAAATCATTATGAAGGAAACTACAGAAGAATAGATCGTGAACCCAGATGGACTACACCAAAAATAAGATCAGTTACTCTCATGTATCAAAATTTATTTCTTGGACATTGTTATACTTGTGGAAATTTTGGACACAAGACAATCAATTGTAGAATCAATGAAAGGAATAACTACACAAGATACATGAATGGGGCAAATATTAGATATGGAAATTTTCGTAGACCTTTCAACAAAAAATATAATCCATTGGACCCATTAATGGATCAAAATATTGTATGCTACAAGTGCAATGATCTTGATCACAAAGCACGAGATTGCAGAGAGATGAAGGAAGATAATCCTATGCCAAATGTCCCTATACCAACTACAACATGGAAAAGGAAAGAAATTCCACACAATGAAAAGTGTTGAATAACATTGGTCGTTAAAGAATGCAAAGAAGGATATGAATGGTTCATAGACAATGGGTGCTCATCTCATATGACTGGGGATCAAAAAAAAATTGTCATCTTGAAGAAAAAGGGTGGAAATGTTGCATTTGGAGATGACTCATCTACCAAAATACTTGGAAAAAGAACTATAAAGCTTGGAAGTGAAAATGTAAAAGCAGGAAAAGTCCTATTGGTTGAATATCTGAAGCATAATCTCCTCAGTGTCAACAAAATATGTGATCAAGGATACACTCTTATGTTTGACTCCCAAAAATGTAAAATTAGTAAAAATAACTTAGGAAGATTGGTTGCAACTGCAACAAGAAGACCGAACAACATATACATCCTAGACATGAAGAAGAGAGAGAAGAAAAAATCCATGCAAAAGGATTCCAAGGAAGAAAAAGTCTCAAAGACCAAAAATAAGGACGAATTATTATTGAGTCCCACATGTTCAGGAGGAGCAACCCCAAAGACAAAGGTCACCTTATGTCATTAAACTCAGGGGGAGAAACCCCACCCTTTTCCATTGATGTCAAAGGGGGAGAGAAATTGGTATCATGATGACAGGGGGAGCATGAGTGTTTCCATCAATGAAAAAGGGGGAGATTGTTGGAAGATTGTTTGTTGTCATTGATGTCAACCCTAGTCATTGGTTGTAGTCATTGATGTCAACCCTGGCCATTGGATTTTGTACCCAGTAGTTGATCGAAATATATAGAAATGAAGGAAATTACGCATTCAGGTACAACACCCATGGATGGATAGTATAAGTCATGCCACTTCCAGTGGTATGTGGCACATCACGTGGATCCTCACAATTGTGGAGAAACGAATTTTTGAAGATGAGAATGTGAATTGAAGCAGAAACTACATGTCGGCCCTAATGTTGAAAGGAAGTGACATAAAGGGTATAAATACATCTCATTATGCATTAATTTTTCAACACACACAAATTTTTTAATGAACAAGGAGATATAAGTCGAATTTCAGAGGAAATCTGAAGTAAAGAAGGTTGAATTTGAAGGGAGGATGAAGTCTTTTGGCGATGTGTTGTAAGGTATGTTATTTACATGTCATATTACCATTTTTTCTATAAATGTTTTTTATAGAACGATTCATATGCTGAAATTTGTATGATATTGAGAAGACCTATCTAGGTACCTATGGTAAAAATTTCAGTTCTTTATTCTCTATAATTTTGGAGATACACTCTGTGGAAGATAGGGTTTTTGACTAGTCTTGAAGATAGTCATAAACATATGTTACGGGAAAAACAATCATAGCGTATTCATAGAGAATCCAAATGAAGTTAGACCAATTGAATTGGAAAGAGTACAAGCTTTAGTTTTCTGTGTACGAATTTCAGAATCTTATGTTAAATATTGAGTGTGGGGCATGTTGTACAACTTTTCTCTCCTGAATAAACCAGAATTAAATAAGGTCTACCATTTTCTCTCTAAATCCTTTTTTGGGAGGATTCAAGGAGTGAAATTTGGAGAAGTTTCAGAGAATACATTGAGATATATTATCTATAGGATCAGAGTATTCTAAGTGAATAATTGCAGAAGTTGAAGAAGTCTCAGGAAGCATTAGTAGATTCTATGTGATGGTTGGTTGATGGTGATAATTTAATGTAAAGTTTTATTATCTCCTACATATTCTTGGGTGGAAGGAAGGGGTAAGGATGGAAAGGTCAACCTTCTCTTGATATTGGAGGATTGTATCTTTCTTTTGGATGTTTATCCCTCCCTTTATGTTTGGAAGTTGTAGCTACCTTTGGAAGTCACTACTTCCCTTGAACAATAACTATTGGTTATTTCTCATATATTATGCATAGTGTATTGTGGTGTATTGATGTAACTCTTCTACTATTGTCCATTGCTCATTGAATATAATTGAATATATAATCTGGTTGAAGTATAAGTTGATTTTTTTTTTAAATTGTACTTGATATTGATTCATCCCCTCTCAGTATCATCAACTTTAACATTTCATTTATGGATTGTTTGCAAGTCAAAATGACGCCCTTTGGAGTATGCCTCATTTTGTGTAACAAACAGTTTAACGTTGAAATATATTTAACGTTAAGTATGTCATTGCTACAATACTATCGTTTGTTCAATGTGTTATTTTTCTTGGTTTGAACGAGGAGAGATATGCTCCATTCCCTCTAGTTGTATGGTTTATTCGTTTAACATTTAGTGTCAAGGAGCCACTCAAGCTGAGATATAGTACACCTTGGTTTGGAAGGTAACATCTACTCCATCGTTTCAGTGGCTGGTGGATTTGTTGTTATATACATCATTCTATTTCCTATTTAAATAACTAATAATGGACTTGTTATTGTGTTTCTACTCACAGAGATCCTTTGATTTTGGGTGGGTGATTTATAAAGAATACAAACAGTGAACGACTTGCCAAGGGTCGTTAGTATGCTCGTCGTTTTTTCTTGCAAAGGTAAACAAATTCTATCAAGTATTTCTTCACCTCTGGTTTTCGTCCTGAAGTTTCACATTTTATTCCAAACTTTAACATTTCATTTATGGATTGTTTACAGGTTAAAATGATTCCCTTTGGAGCGTGGCTCATGGTTTGTTTTCCAAGTTTGATATTTCCTACCTGCATCTCTATTAGGATTTAATATTTTTTATTACAATTGTGTCGAGTGCATCAATTTGGTTAATATCGTTGGGTGCAGAGTCTTTTTATAGAGGTTTGGTAACTTTGTAATATTATTTACAATACTATTTACGGGTTTATAATAAATCTTTGATAAAAATCCAGGATATAGTTTTTAGTTTAGTTTAGTTAACAATATAAATTGGATTGACTCCAGCGTCAAGGTATGATTATTGGAGCTTCCATCTCACATACATCTCTACTAATTTGTTGGTATTTTATATATTACCCTTTTTAATTTTTCCAACGCTTTCACCATGGTCAATGGTTTTCACGGGTTCGTCTTAAAATATTATCATGCTATGTATTTAAGTAAGGCTCTGGTTATAATACCTCATTATATTGTGTTAAATCCCGAGTCTTTCTTTTACACTTTTATATTATTTTTATCTCTACAACATATTTTGTATTGAAATGGTTCTCTGGTTATGAACTCTGCATTAGTTATCATAGTTTTGATTCAGTTTAAGGTTAAAAGAATCATTTTTTTTTTTACTTGCTATAGTATATGTTATTCAATAGGTATTTTTATATATTTTTGAACAAGTTGTTTTTGAAAAAAAACAATACACAAAATTCTATGCAATATGTTTATTGTCTATATCTAGTTTTTTTGTATTTTTAACCAATAACTCTTTGAGTTTCCAAACTCCTTTTGAATAGTTAAACATATTTGGAAATAAAAGAGAAACTCCTTGTTTTTTTTCTTTCTCACTACAATATTTATAAATAATATTTTTTCCAAAGCAGATAACATTTTATAGGCATATTGATGTTTCTTGGTGCAAACAATTCAATAATAAAAAGAACACAATATTCTCTTAGATATAAATAAATACTGTAAATTTGGAAACCATTCTCTACTGTAACAAACATTGTATAGTTTGCAATCATTCTCTATTGTAATGTTGATCAATCATTAAGGGTGAAATCATGAAGATGGGTTACACTTTTGCTTTTTTTATGAGAAAAAAAACTGTATTTTCACAAGTTCTTCAACTTTCGGCATACAAAAGTATTTTTTTTATTTAGAATTTCACTCTACACTAAAAACAAAAATTGTGAAGAATTGTGTTAGCTTTCCAATGACTATTTAAATTTATTTATTTTATCACGATTTGATTTGTCAATTTGACAATTGTTTAACAGTATGTTCCTTAACATGAAAGAAATGATAATGAGTTACTTTTTTCTACAACAATGTATCTATTATTAAACTTAAGTTTTTAAGAAACAAAATATATTGCAACAATCTACAGAGACTTTATTGTATTATGAATATAATTTTGAATCTAACGGATGAATATTATAATTTCTAGAAATTTTTGAAGTTGACCAAACTGAAAACGTTGCAAATTTTAAACACATGTTTTTCTACACCTTGTATCTATCTTAATTTTTGCTTAAAACTAAAATTTAAATATACCCTTTTGAAAAGAACAGTTTAAGGATTATGAATATATTTTTTTCAATTTTTTTCACTGTATATTTTTAGAGATACCGATATTTCATTTCACCGAATCATAATGTCTGCTGAAAGTATTATGTATTTTTTTTTTTAAATTAAATAAAATTAGATAAAAATAAAGAAAATAAAAAAAAATTATAAGAATTGAAAGTAGATTCAATTTTGGAAATGCCGGTGTCTTTTTGAAACCAAATTCTTAGTATTTACAGGAGTTTGCAACCTCCAAAGTTCAGTGAAGCTTGGGGAAATTCTTTGGTTTTAGTTTTCAGTCCCAAATTCATTTTTTTCGGCCGAAAGACAAAAATCTAATGGAAACCATCAAAACTAAATAGTTTCCAAGGTTTTCGGTCGAAAACCCATTCTTTCGTCCGAAAGACTATTGAACGAATTCTGTCGGTCAGAAAAAATGAAAAGACACATCGTATTGTTTCATTTCGCGCCAAATTGAATAAATAGGCTTTCGGTCGAACACATTTAACACAATTCATGGGATGGACAAACATATATAAGGTCGAGGATAGGGATTTCAAAGCATTTCTATTACAGATTGCAGCCGCATTCTTTTTTTTCTTTATTTCTTCCCTCTGCTCCATAGGCTTAATTGAAGGATCGATATCGATACATGGTGGTTTTCTAGAGCAGTTAAACGAAGTTTCAAATCTGATTTTTGGTTTTTGTTGAATAAGGTAATTGATGCGTGTTCAAGTTTTTATTGGAATAACAATTTATATGTTGAAAGATAAATGTTGAGTGTTTTTTCAAGGTGAAATCTTTGTTGAACATATATTTTACAGATAACTATAAAAGTCATGGGAAACAAAAGTTTGTGCAAGAGAAAATATGATCGCACTCGATATGATGCTCGCCAAATCGAACAAAGGAAAGAGATTTATCGGAGAAAAAAACAAGAACGTGCAAATATTCAAGAAACAAATGATGATAATGTCAATAGAGATTTTCGACAAGAAGAAGTTCAACCAGGTATGCATGCACAAATGAAGATCGAGAACACAACACACATTGGGACTGTATTCAGAAAGTATAGAATTCAAATTTTTAAAATATTGCAAATTTAGTATAATTGATTGTAATTACAAATTGATGTTTTTCAAAATTTACATAAATAGATTCGTCTCATAATGTCGAAGAAGACGTTGAAACTGAAATTGAAGTAGAAGACGTTGGAACTGAAATTGAAGCAGAAGACGAATCACCTATAGGTATGTACATAAATTTAGATAATACAAGATGAACACTCAAATATATATAATTTAGTGAATTTATGTTCCTGTTATGTTTTTTAATATAAACTTTAAATTGAAATATGTAGGAGAATCTATCAACATTGATGATGAAATATTAGAAAATGTTGATACTGACAAATTTGGGAAGAAAAAAGATAAGTATTATATAAGATATCGAACTAAGAATATGTCTAATACTTTTTTCAAAGATGAATTAGTAATAGTGCAAGCTCAACTTTTACTTTGTCTAATGAAGTCAAGAAAGTTAAAAGAAGCTACATCATTATTGGGTATTCAAAAGTCGACAAAGGATACAAAGGTGACACAGAATGTCTTTAACAATATAACTAGTGTATTAAAAGCTTTTGGAAAATCTCGAAAAGAAGATGTTTGTGTTGCACGTAGAGAGATATAAACAAGAGTTGTTTCATCTAGTAATATAAAAGATTGTTTGACACAACACATGGAAAAAACGATGGGAACGTCAAGAAAAAAATTGCACAAACATAGAAAATTTCGTTTCTAAATAGATGTAAATGATGAATTGGCTTGTTGGACAATGATTTCTAGACAACCCTACAAAGATAGACTTGCAGAAAATGTTAAATAATTGGCCCGTAATTGTTGGTTGGAAGAATCTCGTGTTTCACCACATACAAGGGATGTGTTGCGACGAAGAATAGCACAAAATCAATATGAAGAACGTCCAAAACATATATTTCTAATGACATAAATAGAGTTGTTTAATAAGTTCAAAGAAGAGCACAAAGAAGTTAAAATTTTCATCAATACATTTGTGCAACAAAAACCATGGTTTGTTAGACCCATCACTGTCCGTGACACGTGTTGTTGTCGTTATCATGTGGAGTTTGAGTTGTATTACAAAACTTTTTTGGATTTTGGTAAAACTTTATGGCCAGGTTCACCTCCTCCTTCCACATTCTGTGTTTTTATATCTAAAATTCTATGTGAAAGAGAAGATGATGATTTATTTTACAAAAACAAATGTGTTGGTGGAAAGAAATGTGATCGTTGTGGAAATCTAAGTTTGTTTCATTCAAAGTATTATATTGATATGAATGATCAATCATTTTCTAATATAAGAGTCAATTGGAAGAGATATGAATATATGAGCAACACGGCTCCACATTCTTCAAATGTTATTTCCAAAAGGATTGATTTGAAAGTAGATAATATCAGCGTGATAGAACTTTTGAAGAAGTTTGAGGAAGAAATCTATAAATACACCAAGTATTCACATAGAGATCGATGGCAAGATCTACAATTCAAACAATCCTGTGAAGTGTTTCCACCAAGGACAATTTTGTCTGTAGTTGATTTTGTAGAAAATTACACATTCGCTGCACAAAAAGAAATACAGAGCGAATATTATCATTCTGATCAAGTCACGATATTTGTCCATGTTTTATATAGACATGCTCAATGGATTCTTCCAAACATAGAAAGCACCAAGATAATTGGCTTGTTATTAAAGAATATCACTTTTATATAAGTGACGATCAAGCACACGACACACATTATGTACAATATTGTTTTGATAAATGTTATGATTCATTAAAAGAACGTGAAATCAGATTCGATTGACATTGGATATGGTCTGATGGGTGTGCGGGTCAATTCAAATCTGCACGATTATTTATTGGTTATGTTGTCTTCATAAAAAATTAAACATTACACATTGTTGGAATTTTTTTGAGACTAGACATGGAAAAGGAGAGCACAATGGTGCAGGGGCATGTATAAAATGAGCACTTTGAAGGTATCAGATGAACCTTCATGCCAATCGATTTGAATTTGCTAAAAAAATTGTTGAATGGTGCAACATGGCACTAAGCCATGAATATAATCCGTCAAGGGATGTGCGCATGTGTGTCTATGTATAACTGTTACATGTATGTGCACATGATATATAAATTTGATCGTGTTCAAATTTATATTCAATCTTCAACCATTTTTTGAGACATTTCAAGTTAACAAGTTCTTGTCTTGTGCAGGTTTTTTTGGTATGTTGGAATCCAAGATGTAAATAGATCAATCCCATATGATGCCAATACAATACCTGGGATAAGAAAAATACATTCAGTTAAAAAAAAATGTTTTCAAAATGGGTTTGCATTTGATAGATGAAATGACTCTTGTTTTTGTTTAGTTTGCATAGAGGACATAGAATCCATAGATATTTGTGAGAACAAAAATGAAGGATATGTTAAAGCTTGGAGACATACTGAACTTAATGTAAAAGGGAAAATTCCACTTGAAAGCTCAAAGGATATGGAATCAAATGAAACTATAGTGTTAGTTGATGGCGATAGAGTTTCTGATCTTGTTAGAGAAGGTAAAATTTTGATGTTTAATTTTTTTCAAATAACTTGTAGATACATACTTGTGTGATAATCTAACACGAATTATTTGTTGTCCAATATATCCAATTATTTGCAGGAGATGTTTTTTCCATGGTTGCACCTGTAGACAACACTGGAAATGTGAAATATTATTTGATGTCATGCACAGAACAAAAGATGAGGCTATTAGAAAATTTTGATGATAACGGTTTTATATATGAAAGAGGATCCATTGTATTGAAATGATATTTTTTTCAAGAAACCCATCAAACCGATACTCATGTTCACTTTCAAGACTATCAGTCAGATGTCATGAGTTGTCAATATAGTCATTTGATATGTGCAGCACGCATAAAGTTAATATAAGTTCAATAAAAAAAAAAAAAATAGAAAATGGAAAATGTCCAAAGTCGATCATGAACGAATAATTGAAGATGGAATACCATTACGTTGTTTTTAAGCAAACTTGACACATGTGTACATTCTAGAATTTTTAATTTTTTATTAAAAGTACATTCCAGATTTTGATAACTCAAGTTTTGACTATCTTCAAACATATTTTCAATTATTATATTTATAATACTATGTATAAAAAACTCACTTGGGAGCTACACCCCAATTAGTACCTAAAATTATATTGTTAATACTTACAACCTAATTAGTATAGGATTTAGGGAACTACTAATTTGTATGGAAGTGAAAGAACCATTTGGTAACTTATACCCCTATCGATACCCAAAAGTATGGCATTGGGGAATTTCACCCTAATTAGTATAGAAGTAAAAGACATGCTTGGGGCACACCTTAATTTACATATATAGGAGTGAGACAACAACTTAACGAATTTGCATCTTAGTTAGTGCTAAAATTATGTTTTTGGGATTTAAACAAGAATTAATATAATAAAAAGGGAACCACTTGTGGTGCACCCTATTTGAATAAGAGTAAAAGAAGTACTTACAAATTATGACACCCCCATTAATACCCAAAAGTATGTTCTTGGGGAATTCCACTCTAATTAGGATATGAATGAGGGAATCACTTGGAAATTTAAGCCCAAGTATGTTATAACCTAAATTTGTATAAGAGTGAAAAAACCAAGAATCGCTTGGGGTGCACTCTAACTTTAATATAGGATAGAGGAAAACATAATCTTTTAGGGACATGCATTTTATATAATACAAATTCTTTTTTCAAGTCAAGAAGTGAGGTATCGTTAGGCATAAGGGATGAAACTAATCCTAACTTAGGCATGCTCACTACTAGACATATTTATGAGACATATTTAAGTACATGATCCGACTAATAGACCCATCATCATATATCCTTCTAAGCATGCCCCCTTCTAACATTTGGATGAAACTAATATTTTTTAAAGAAAGCATAATATTAGGGCAACTAAATATGATATCAATTTTTCATTCCATCTTGTGATTGGAAATGGCTCACATGTTAAGACAAGTAAAATATATTTTAATGAAGTTCATTCGATGGGGTTTACTTGCTTTGGAATGTTTGAACTCATTCCCATATATGTATTATGGAGCCATCCCTGTCGATGGGGTTTACATGATTTAGAATGTTTGAACCCATTCCCATATATTGTAAAAGGTTGATCTAGAAACTCTCTATTTAAAGAGAAGTTCCTTCACATCTTACGCATGGTTGGATTTTCGAGATTCTAGCAAATTCTAGTGATGGATCACCAAGACACCCACTTCTAACTTGTAAATGGAACTAACCCTTTATCAATTATGTGCATTAACATGATGTATCTTTATAATACCCAATTACATTGATAGAACCATTAATGTAACCTCTTCTCATATATACGAAGGATTCAATATCAAATTTAAACTCTACATGTAATTAAAAATAAATAAAATTAAGGTGTATGGAGATATATAACCTTCTTCTTCAGTTTTCACCATGACGTCCAAATTGAAAACATGAATTTTATATTTACAATATTACTTTTTTTTTAAAACATGAATTTTATATTTACCATATTAATTTATACAGAAATTTAATTTCATGTAGAGTAAAATAAAAGTTTATACACAAATTTAATGTCATGTAGTAAAACCAATTATTAATGTTGAAGAGGTATAACACTCAAACTATTTGGTGAATTTTATTCCAAGTATATTGACTTGAAGCAATTATTAATGTTGAATAAGTATAACACTGAAACTATTTGGTGAATTCTAATCCAAGTATATTGACTTGAAGTAGTAGATAGTGGTATAGTGATATAAAGAATGAAAAATTGTTAAACACTATTTCGATTGACCCTTACTTTTTTCAATAGTATGTTTTTCTATTTTATTTTAGTAATATTACATTTGGTTCAAGTGTATATGAACATTTAGGTGAATATCTCTTATAGCTTTAACAGTTTTTTAATGACTACATGATAAAATTAAAGAAGAGTTTATCGTCTCTTCCATTTTAAGGATTTATTTTTTTGCCAAGTATATTGACTTGAAACAATTATTAATGTTGAAGAAGTATAACACTCAAACTATTTGGTGAATTATATTCCAAGTATATTGACTTGGCGTAGTAAGATAGTGGTATAGTGATATAAAGAATGAAAAATTGTTAAACACTATTTTGATTGACCCTTACTTTTTTCAATAGTATGTTTTTCTATTTTATTTTAGTAATATTGCATTAGGTTCAAGGGTATATGAACCTTTAGGTGAATATCTCTTATAGCTTTAACATTTTTTTAATGACTACATGATAAAACTAAAGAAAAGTTTATCATCTCTTCCATTTTAAGGATTTACTTTTTTGTAACATCATTTTGAGCATTTTATTTTATTGCTAACATTGTTACTTTTGCCAATTTGTCACATCATTTTGAACATTTTATTACTAGTTAACTTTGCCACTTTTTGACAATAGAATCATTTTTTGATAGTACATAGTGAACACAAAATAAAACATTTAAATTAATACATATAGCAGAAAAATATTTAAGAGATTGATGCTTAATTTAAAATGCATTGTAAAAAAGAGAATACACAAAACATTTTTTCATTACTAGTTAAATTTTTCATTCCACCTTTTGACAATATAATCATATTTTTTACAATACACAGTGAACATAAAATCAAACATTTAAATTAATGCATAGAGAAAAAGTATTTAAGACTTTGATGCTTAATATAAAATGCATTGTAAAAAGAAAAAATATACAAAACATTATTTGACAATAAAATCATATATAACAAGTTAACTTTGCCACTTCTTTACCATCAATTATGAAAAATCATATTATGAAAAATCAAATACATATGAGACAAAAATTGCTATTTTGAATTCCAAAATTATGAAATATATATATAATCAAAGTCTGAATAGTAACACTGTAAAATACATAAGTTCCACATCTATTTTAGGATGATAACAAAAAAAGAGACATTTAACTCCAAAATTCTAGACTCTAAGCCATCGCTTTAGGATAGATCACTTCATACATGAAATTCAAACCTGCAAAAAACAAATTTCAAAAATTAAAAATTTACAATTCAAACATGCGAAATAATACAGAATTCAAATATTGTAATTAAAATAAAATTGACATACATACCAAAAGAGTTAATTGTCATCCTCCAACATACTCTTTCCCACAAAATATATTGTAAAAATATTTTCCACCAAATATAATTTAGACATCTGTAAAAATAAAAAACATAATAAAAAAACACATAACACATATTAGCATATATACTGTAACTAAATATTAAATAAACAATAAGTAATAATAACATAATCAACCACAGTTAAACATATTTAAGATCTAGTTACTCTTCAATTAAGAGTACATGATTTAAACAATTTGTAAATCTTATCTAAAATCTTAAAAAAAATTAAAAAGAAAAATTATGTTCTTGGTAAAAAATAATTGAATTAGAGTAATATAATAATCTGAAAATAAATATAGAACTGTGTATGAAGAAAGTTCACAAATCTCCATATTAAGTCATTCTTTCAATGAAATACTTATCTCCTTAGGGATAAGGTCTCAAATCCTTGAGGTGAAATTCTCCTTGTGGATAAGGTCCCAAATCCTTCAGGTGAAATTCTCATCCCAAGTGATGTTATTGTGTTATTGGTAAAACAGATTGTGAGTTCGAGTTAGATAATAATCTGAAAATAAATATAAAACTGTGTATGAAGATAATTCACAAATCTCCATGTATTTTAAGTCATTCTTCCAAAAAAATACTTATCTACTTGTGGATAAAGTCCAAAATCCTTCAGGAAATTCTCTTTGCGGATAAAGTCTCAAATCCTTGGATGTAATTCTCATCCCAGATGTTGTTATTTGATCATATTTACACAACAATAAAATACTAATCTCCTTAGCAGTTAAATACTTCTTTTGTTCTTCTACAGTGGTCATATAATCAAATTCCATGATGCCCTTTCAAACTAAAGGACTCATAAATCTCCATATTAAGCAATTCTTCCAAAAAACTACTTATTATCTAAAAAAGTTCACAAATCTCCATTTTAAAAACCATTCTTCTGAAATATACTTATCTTTTCTTTCTTCGGTGGAATAAATGTTCTCATATAATACTATGTCATTCTTGGACAAGAAAGCAAGGAATGCAATCGAAGAAAATTTAAAAACTTTCTCTTTTCTGATGTGGAATAGAATCTGTTGTCAAATATTCAAACATATCCAAGTTCAAAATTAGGTCTTCATCATGATATAACCTTAAATAAGTTTGAATGTACACCATTTAAGACAACGACAAACTTATCTAGGGGTTCTATATAATTCAAAATAATTGAGGAAATGTTAAACTATAAATTTGACAAAACATAAACTTGATAAAAGTCAAGAACATACATTTATGAATCATCTTGAATGGACACATCATTTCCTAATCTGGGTGCTTCCTTAATCCCAATCCCCCTTCTGAGCACACTCTAATGTACTTTCTTCTTCACATTAGTCTATATAACACATTTCAAATTTGAAAATTTAAAAAATTATATTTAAATGATTATATAACATTAAATTTAAATGATTTTAAGACATTAAATGATACCTGTGAATTCCCACCCTCTTCAAACTCTCCCACTGAGAATTGAGACAAGCCAACCCAAATACCAAGAGATGGAATAGAGAGCTGTGAACAATACAACTAAGAATTAAATCTAGGATTCAATGTGTTCACAATTATACAAAATTATAAATGTTGTTGATCTCTTATTCAAAAGAGTGGAGATTGAACAACTATTAAAAAAATATACCCGATTCAATCCATCCAAATTGAAACTTGTCGAATCAAGTCCCCTACCGACAAGAGATTCATTTAACATATCTCCAAACTACAATTAATGGAAAGAAGAACTCGATTATTTCTATAGAGACAAGGATATCTAAATCTAGAACTCGAAGTAAACTATCATAAAATGCGTCAAAATTTTCTTAAATAGATCACATACCAATATGCGATTCAAGTCATCATTCTGAATGACCTTCTTCCAACCATCCCGACAAAATTTTGCATACTCCAAAACTTCTTCTGCTGACATTGCATCTAATTCTGCATATGTTTTATCAACAAATGTGGCACGGGAATTGGCTTCTGTTGTCTGACGCTTCAAGCCAACATCAACACCATAAAACATAGCTTCCAAATTTTCCTCGATTGCAGTCTTGGCCTCTTTGCCAACTTCTGATGTAGCCTGGAACTATGAAAGTGATGCAAATGCCCCTATTGGGCAAGGTACTAAAGGTTGTGAAGGCCTCGAAAATGCCACAATTTGATATGCCCCTTTGTGATCATAAGTACGTCATTTACCAGTCCTATAATATTTGGATGGTAGACTAGTATAATCCAGGTGCATGTGCAAGAAAAACTACACAAAAAAGTGTCTTGCAAAATAGTGTGGAACCTCATCGTTCCACGACAATTTCTCATATGCCGCCAAAAATATGTTATACAGATGTCCAGCAAAGTCAGGGTGCTTAAAATATTGTACCTTCAACATTTTCCGCTTTAGGCCCTCTTTGAAATTGAACATGGAGATGGCATTTTCTTTTGAAACTCTGTTTTTTACTGTCTCCCATTTATCAGGACCCATCACCTCTGACTTTTGCTACCTCATTAGATCGAGAAAACTATCAGTGGTTGGCCCCATCTTCTGATATGCATCCATAAAGTTTCCCAGTGAATGCAAAACAATTTGCAAACTTTGTTTTCTCTCCTGAGGAAGTTCCAATACCGCCAAATTATTTTCCAACCTCTTTTTGACACTTGAGCATCACTCAAGCATAATTGCTTCAGTATTCTCTTCCCAGGAAGGTCATCGCCAACATCTAAAGAATATGTGGATGTTGGCATGTAATCTTTTGTTTCTTCATAACGCGGCCTCCTAAATCCACCTTCACCCTTTGCACCAACATTTGAATCTTCGTGATATCCACTCTCATTGTCACCTCTTGCTCTAAATTGATTGCCTACACACACATTTGAAATAACTTCAATATTTAACCTCACATAAATTTAAATACAAAAAAATTCAACAAAAATAAACAAAATTTAAGAAACTTACCATAAATATTCTCTTGTCCAGAGTTATTCCCTACATTCTTAGGTGTAGAAGTATTGATGCGCAACCTATCTAAGAAGGTTACATCCATAACACTGGTTTGAGCAGGTTCTGCAGTTGTTCTATTTACAAACTCGTTTGAAAATCTCCTCTGATGAGATTTTTGGTGCTCACTCGGAGTCTCAGTTGAAGAAGGAGTTCTTGTTCTTCCTTCTTGAGAATGCCTAAAGAGTTTGCAAGGAATGTTTGGATAATATCATGTCGACATCACTCATCAATATCTATCCACAATGCAGAGTTTATCAATAAAAAGCCATAGATGTACACAACTTCAAGCAATTAAAAATGCAAAGATAAATCAAAGTTTTAAACAATTAAGCCACATAGGTACTCGCTCATTAGAAGGCACAAAGACTGGTCATTCAGCCATGAATCAATCAACTGAAAGATAAGTAAGAGGTCCATAGACAACATGGCAGATTCTTATTCTTCACTCATCATCCATGCGCATAAAAGAAGGGCATTTGAATCTATAGGTCTTTAAACACAGAAGTGACAATCGTCGATTCAGTTCCTGGCCGACTGCTCAGGCATGGATTGAAGACTAAAGGGATAAGGGACATAATATAAAATCACAATTGTTTCACAATAATCAATAAAACCCACACATAGAAGTCATTGAAATCAGAATTTGGGTTCGCCAAGGGGCTGTCATTCCACTGAGAGGTTTATCATTCACAATCCACATCAAATAAGAAGATGCAAAGACTAGTTATTCATCCATGAATCAATTAACTAAAAGATAAGTAAGGGGTACATAGACAACATGGCAGATTCTTATCCTTCACTCATCATCCATGCACAGAAAAACAGGCCATTTGAATCTATAGGTCTTTAAACACCGAAGTGACGACCGTCGATTCGACTCCTGAATGACTTATCAGGCATGGACTGATGACTAAACGGATAAAGGACAGAAGATAAAACCATAATCTTTTCATAATAATCAACAAAACCCACACAAAGAAGTCATTGAAATTAGAAAGTTGGTTCGCCAAGGGAAATCAATTTAGAAAAACAACAAGAAAGTGGATTCATTAAAGGTTCCATATGGTTGGATCCACTAAAAAAATGTATTAGAACATTTCTTTAATATTCCTTAAATTTCCCTATGGTTGGATCCACAAAGACCGCATATAATGTAATGCATTAGAATCCCCAAAACAACGAGTTTAATCTTCATAACATCATATCCCTCCATGTCCAAAACCTATTTTTACCTTGAAAACAATTGTAAATCGTATGAATCTTGTCTCTGGGAAAAATATAAACCCCTTTTGAGACACTCATCCATCTTGTTTTATTATATATATAGATTTGAAGATTTGGTTTGTAGCATTTCTATATAATCATGGAGAAATATTGAGAAAATTCAAAAGTGTTTATAATTTTTGATCTTATAATTAATATCATAAGTAACCTATCCTATCCTCATATAATTAGTTATTTCCCCATTAAGAGAATGACTAAAACTAGGTATCTAATGTACAGGCACAAGAGACTACTAACATGAAAGAAACTTTGCTACCTATTGCTTAATGGGGGTTGGCATTAATATGCCAATTCTTGGATAAATCCTTTGAGAATGGAGAAGGAGATCACTCTACAGAACATTCATATACCATTAAAAATACTATTAAATAGAAATTCAATGAAATATTGATTTACTTATGAAGAGTTTTTGTTAACTAGAAGGTAGGGAAAAGACCACCAAAGTGGAAGACATTGAAAAAGACAACCAAAGTGGGAGACTAGCTCCTTTTTGAGAAGTTTACTACACAAGTAAGTAACCTATCCTATCCTCATATAATTAGTTATTTCCCCATTAAGAGAATGACTAAAACTAGGTACCTAATGTACAGGCACAAGAGATTACTAATATGAAAGAAAATTTGCTACCTATTGCTTAATGGGGGTTGGCATAAATATGCTAATTCTTGGCTAAATCATTTGATAATGGAGAAGGAGATCACTCTATAGAACATTTATATACCATTAAAAATACTATTAAATAAAAATTCAATGAAATATCAATCTACTTATGAAGAGTTTTTGTTAACTAGAAGGTAGGGAAAATACCACCAAAGTGGAAGACATTGGAAAAGACCACCAAAGTGGGAGACTGGTTCCTTTTTGAGAATTTTACTACACAAGTAAGTAACCTATCCTATCCTCATATAATTAGTTATTTCCCCATTAAGAGAATGACTAAAACTAGGTACCTATTGTACAGGCACAAGAGACTACTAACATGAAAGAAAATTTGCTACCTATTGCTTAATGGG
>JASDQU010103724.1:47575-88364 GCA_032191745.1 Picea mariana
CATTCTCAGGGATGTACATCCTTCCTCGATATCTTAACAGTCTGTCTGGTTCCAGACTATATCCTTCATACTTTGGATCTAACTGCCTCCCTCTCTGGAGGTTTGAAGTAACCTTTAAATACCAACTGTCTTCTGGGAGTTGTGTCAACACATGTTCCCTCAGATTGACCTTTAAGGTTACCAAGGAGAAGATACATGGTCTCCTACTCAAGGCATCTGCAACCACATTTTCCTTTCCCTTGATGTACGAAATACCAAAATCGTACTCACCCATAAACTCACTCCATCGCCTTTTCCTGGCATTCAGATCTCTTTGAGTGAAGAGATGTTTTAAACTTTGATGGTTTGTTTTGAGCTCAAAGTTTTGCCCCGCAAGATAGTTCCTCCAAATTTTCAGATCTAGCATTACAACTGCCAACTCTAAATCATGAGTCGCGTATAACTCTTCGTGCTTCTTCAACTTCCTTGACGCATAGGCTATCACTCCTCCATCCTGCATTAGCATGGCCCCCAAACCTTGCTTCGAGGCATCCGTGCAGACTGTGATGTCCTTTTCCATATCTGACACTCGTAGAATTGGCGCACTAGTTAGTAACCTCTTAAGCTCAATGAATGCACTATCACACTCTACTGTCCATTCATACTTGACCCCCTTGCGCTGCAAGGTGGTGATGGGTTTCGCTATTTTTGAGAATCCTTCCACAAATCTCCGATAATAATCTGCTAGCCCCATGAAGCTTCTCACCTCATGGGAATTTTTCGGCACTAGCCACTCCATAATGGCCTTTACCTTTTCTGGGTCCACAGAGATTCCTTCGTCGAAAATGATATGACCTAAATAGTGGATCTCTTTATGGAAGAAGGAACACTTTGACAACTTCCCATACAATTTGTTCTCTCTACGGCAGGACAACACTATTTGCAAGTGTTCCTCATGTTCACTTTCGTTCTTGGAATAGATGAGGATCTCATCTAGAAAGACTTGTACAAATCGATCTAAGTACTTCCGAAATACGCCGTTCATGAGGCTCATGAATACTGTTGGCGCATTGGTCAATCCGAAAGGTACTACAACAAACTCGTAATGTCCAAACTGAGTTCAGAAGGCAGTTTTTGGGATATCACCTTCCTTAATCCTTAACTAATGATACCCTGATCGCAAATCGATCTTTGAGAATATCCCTGCTCCTTTCATCTGATCAAAAAGTTCATCTATTCGCGGCATTGGGTACCTATTTTTCATTGTAGCACGGTTCAAGTCCCTGTAGTCTATACACAGTCGTAAGGATCGGTCCTTCTTCTTTACAAAAATTACCGGCGTGCCCCAGGGTGAAACATTGGGCCTTATTAGCCCTAAGTCCAGTAACTCTTTCAACTGCATTTGCAATTCACAAAGTTCCAGCGCTGTCATCTGATACGGAATCTTGGAGATTGGTTTTGCACCAGGTTTTAGCTCAATAGTAAAATCAATCTCCCTCTCAGGAGGTAACCCTGGTAACTCATTCGGAAAAACATCCTGAAATTCTGACAATACCGGGTACTGATCCAATGAGGGTCCCTTCCTTTCATTCACTGCTTCCACTACATACAATCGACACCCTTGCCTCAAGCATTGCTTAACCTTCATAGTTGATATAAAGCATAATGACACTTTTCTCTGTACACCCTAGATCTCTACTAGTCTTCCTTCATCGTTGACACAAAGCACCCTCTTTGCGAAACAATCTACCAAAGCTCGGTGAGCTGCTAACCAATCCATTCCAATGATTAGGTCATACGCCCCAAGAGCAGTGACATATACCTTCAACCTGGTAGTACACACTCCCAGGTCTACTATACAATTATCAACACTAGGTCCTACCACTTGTTTTTCCCCCGAAGCCATCTCGACTTGTTTAAAGTCATCGTGCTCATAGGCTACCAACCCACTCTTTTCTAATGCAGATGGTGAAATGAAACTATCTGTCGCACCAGAATCAAACAAAATCTTGACATTGATATGATTTAGCATACTTGATGACTCCACCACCGTGGATTGATGTTCATCCTAGCGATTATTAACTGCTACGTAAATCTGGTGGCTGCTACTTGCTCTCCCCATCGATGCCTTTCCTTCTCTATGCATGAACCTTGATTGTAACTCTGGGCAGTCACATTGGTAATGGGGTCCTCCGCACCCCCAACAGGTAACATGAGATTGAACCTGTGCACTGTTATGTGACTGTCTCTGAAATGAGTTCCTTCACCTGGAACCCCTGCCCCTACTCGTTGTTCCCTGAGATGGTCATGGACCTATCTACGCCGTTGGCGATGAACAAGATGCTGCACTCGCTGCCATTGAAATCCCTGCAACTACTATCTTTGGCGCAACTCTGTTACCATATGGCGGTGGCCTTGAGCCCCCTCCCCTAGGAAATGTCCTCGGGGCCTTTCCTACGAATCCAGGGCGATGTCGAAATGTCGGTCTTGTACCCCCGGTTAAGTTCATGTGTTCTTCCGCATAACGTGCATTTTCCACCGCTTCCGCTACTGAAGACGGTTTCCACATCCGCACCATAGCTCTTATCTTAGGGATTCAATCCATAGACGAAGCGCTCTGCCTATCGTTGGTCATTATCCATACATGAAACATATTTGACCAGTTCCATAAATATGATCTCATATTCTTCTACAGTTCTGTTTCCCTGTACTAAGGCATGAAATGCCCCTACCTGTTGTTCCTCATAGTATGCTGGTAGATATTTCCTTTGGAACCTCTCCTTGAAAAGTTCCCAAGATACTGTGTCTGGGGTAAGGTGCAGTTGTCTTTCCAGGTTGCCCCACCAGTTCAAGGCGCTGTCTCTTAACTGAAAAAATTGCGATCTTTGCCTTTGAGTTGGACGCATAGTCCCTTAAGGCAAAACACCTTGTCATGCCTTCCAACCATGCTTCCGTGCGTTCACTGGCGCAACCCCCGGAAAACTCCGGAAGTTTGATCTTCTGCAATTCTCGCGTGATGTCTTCAGGTGGAGGTCCTCCCCCTGAATCCCTTGATGCTTCTGGATTACCCATTCCAGACGGTGGGGGTTCCACTTCAGTCCCTGCTGGTTGTCGCCCCTTCAAAGTCTCATTAATGGCTTCCAACGAGCGCAGTATGAGAGCTAGTTCGGGCGATGGTGGTGGTGGCGCTGGTGGTGTTGGAAGTGCTTGCGACGACGCTCCCCTGCCTCGACTCCCTCAAGTCCTGACCATCCTGTATGATTTAACCTGCATCAACCAAAGTTGTCAGGGTGAGTTCCAGGACGTTTCAAATTGGTTGTACTTAAACTAGAAACAGGGTTAGGCATAAGTTTTCTTTACTTGTCTGTAAACAAACATTACTCCTTTAGGGGATTGGTTAGGTTAGGATTAGGATTAAGCGTCTAAGCTTGATTTCTTCACCCCTATGAAAAAAAAACTATTGGTTCCCTTGCCCTGTAGCTACGCTAGCCTTGCGCCATACTCGCCACTTCCTATTCTTACTCTCCAAGTGCATATGCCACCTCCTTCCTGCCTATCCTAGTCTAAGTCCTTTTTAACTTTTCACTTACAACTAAATATCCTCTAGTGCATGACTCGTGAGCTTTTCCCTGGCGCGTAGTGTTGGCGTTGTCGAATGCTGCATTGAGATTTAGTGTTGACTTTGACTGGTGGAATGGAGTGGAGGGACTTGGTGCTCGGCTCGACGAATTGTGTGTACGGTCTCGTGATCCTGACGCTTTGACAATCGGAGTTTATACTTGGGATACAAAGATCAGGGGTGCCAAATAAGACTTTACCTTGATTTCTGGTGCATTCACTAATTATGATTCAACTCGGTTAGCTGGCTTCGGATCAATAGGTTAGGTAATAAGCCAGTTAGTCTTAATCTTCATACTGTATCTTCCTAATAATAATACTACTCTTATCCCGACAGTGTTACCATTAATCTAAATAAGTATAAGAATTTATTTGTAAAAACTTATGAGGGCGCGTTGGTGTTAGTGTTCTTCCTAAGGCTTTTGCTTGGTGGGTGGTCTTGGGTTCAAAACCCATGGACCTATAAAATTTATACTTAGCCCTATATTATTAAATTATTTAAATTAAAACTCATAATTATATATATATTTTTAAAAATAATTTAAATTTACACATGCGTATTAATACTTTTTAAATAATTTATTAAAACTAAAAATTAATAAAAAAAAATGATAATATAATTATTCACAAGGCGTATTAATACTTTTAAATAAATTATTAAAACTAAACATTAATATAAAAAAATGATAATATAATTATTCAAAAAGCGTATTAATACTTTTAAATAAATTATTAAAACTAAACATTAATATTACTTAGAAAAAATATAATAATATAATTATTCTAAAAAAAAACTTACTTTCAGTTTGGCGACAGTTTAATGTTCTCCGTGGCATTCGCTGGCAACCTTTAAGGTCGGGGTTCTGGCATGAGGCCCACGTGCTAGGCCTCCGACTCTCAGTACCAAAAACCTAAGCTATTCCTTAACCCTAACGCTCCTTCACTTCCGCCTCTTTCCTCTGCCGCCTCTCCACTCTGCTCTGTCTCTCTACTCTTGGTGTTGGTCTTTGTGTTGTGTATTGGATATCTGGACATGTTGTATGGCTACTTATTGTATGATGTGGTTTGTATTATGGATGCGTGGCTTCGAAGGTCATTAAGGTACCTCGTTATGGTGGAAACGACCTTTTAGAAGCTCTGATTCTGAATCCTCAGGATTGAAAATGGCGGTCTTGGTTTTTTTTTCTTGTTTGAAATGATCTAGATTTGGTTGATTTAACCTTCCAAATTTTGAGTACACAGCGGTTAGTTTTTAGGTATACGTCGTCCGATTTCAGAATTATTCAAAAAGATGCCTGCAGATTTTGCACGTATTTATTTGGTGTGCCGAAGAATTTAGACCGGCACCAGCTTGATCTTCATGATAGATTATTCGGTCTCTTGTCGTCTCACCCTTTAGCACCCTTAATTTATTTCCATCACTTGGATGCAATGGAGCCCATATTCCCCCGAATGACGAGAACCTCGACGCTGAAGCATCTGATGAAGGCCGCGAGGATCGACCCCGGGCGTGTCCTCCAGTAGAGCATCTGCTACAACAAGAGACATAATTGGACGGTTTCTGTTTCCTGGGGCTATGCCATCCAGATTTATAACAAAATCGAGACATCCATGGCTTAGTGGCTTCACAAATAATGGCGAATTGCAAATACGATTTCTCCTTCGCTTCAACCGGTGAAGAGATAATCTCTTCCACACAGGCGTCAGGTCTTTCTAAGTAGCGATCCAACCAACGTGTTGTGGGTTCCTTGTCTATGTGAATTGATGCATGGCGTTTGGTTTTTTCGGCTTTGCATGTTTGCGTGTGGCTGTTGGGAGTCGAGGTGAAGTGCTTGCAGAAGATTAGTATCTCTGAAACACCATCCGCTAATGTTGAAAATGGTGCTTCTGATGAAACAACAATAATTTTTTTTTTTTTTAGGGTTTCTGTCTTCCTTGGCGTGATTTGTTATAATACATATCATATGGTTTATGTATTATGGTTTTTAATACTATGATTGCACGCAACTTTGGGTTTCTTTCTTCGAAAGAAATCTCGTGCAGTGCCCAGTGTTTGTTGACCATCCAACGCACGTTGACCCACTGACTGACTGATTGTGTAGGGTTCGGTTCTATGGTTCCTGTGAGTGTAGAGATGCTTGGCACTTGCATGGGGCTGTGGTAACTTATGTGTCGACTTGTGTGTTCCTGGTTTGCTCCAGCTGCCGTGGGTTTATCCCCTTTAGCCAGGCGATGTTCAGCAGTGCTCAGGAAAATGCTTGTGTGTCAAAAGGAAAATGGATGTATGAAGTAACTTTGGAGACTGCTGGGATTCAGCAACTCGGTTGGGCCAGTGTTACATGTTCGTTTACTATCCATGAAGGTGTTGGAGATGATGAGGATTCATATGCTTATGATGGAATACACATGAAGAAGTGGAACAAAGATTCCCAGCCTTATGGGCAGTTGTGGGTTGTTGGAGATGTTATAGGATGATACATTAACTTGGATGCTAGTGAAATTTCATTTTACAGAAATGGTATACCTTTGGGTGTAGCTTTCGCTGAAGTAAGGAAATTCGACTTTGATTTTGGGTATTTCCCTGCAATTTCCTTGTCTCAAGGTGAACGTTTGAATTTTGTTGTGCATCTTAACCTCTGGCAGGTTTTGTTTTTGTGCCATTTCAAACCCTAAATTTTTTTTTACCTAACAATATGTTCTCCTTTAAGATGGTCCAGGATGCATAATTCTTCTGGTTTAATTTCTAGGATTCTGACAATGTGTATTGGCCACTCGACATTTATCTGTTATGAATTTTAAACTGAGTTTTATCTGGACGTTTACGTGTCTTCTGGACATGTTCTCCTCCGTCTATAAATATGTCTTCTTTATTAGATTAGGAATGTCTTCTTTATTTTTATTTGTTTTCTTTTAGTAATGTAGTTTATACTCATTTTTTTTCTCTTTCTTTTTCTTTTTGTAATGTAGTTTATACTCTATTTTTTTTTTATATTTATATATATTGTTTGTTTAATTGAGCCAAGTGCCCAAAATTTATTTAACACTTTAAATACATATAATATTAAACAAATTTCGTTTTTATTTTATTTTTAGGCATCTTGTTTATATATTATATATAGATTTGTGTATATACTAAAATCAAAATGTATACTTGGCTTATAGGTTAGGTGGAGGTGGCGCTGGGACTTGGAGCTGGAACTTGGCCCTCAGGCCCAGATTTATCTAATTTTTTTTTTTGGGTGGGTACAATTCCATTACTAAATCGGGTAGGCGGGTAGGTAGGTAGGTAGGCCCTTGGTTCTAGATTTTGAACCAGGGCTCTGATACTAGTGTAGTGACTGTAAATAAAAATTTTGATATAAATCATTTCAATTGCACAAATAAATTAATCACCAGAACATATATAATTTATTGAGCTAAACATAATAGCTTACGGACAGCCTCATAACACATCATATTCCTTAAATTGCATAAAACAAATACATAAATTAACATACCTTGGTCTGATGTTAACCCTCCGCTTGTCTTGTTGTTTGTTGCTGAACTGTGTCAAACACTGCCCAAATCTTGTTCCACCCTGCCAACTAGGACAACTTCCTAGCTCTAGGATATCATATGGATATCTTGGCCCCCATGCCCAAAACCTCCAACAAACCGATGCCCTCTGTACTAATCCTTCCCGACTACAGAACTCAGACTCTCCTCTCTGCAAATCCAAGAGAACCCTCCAAAAATAAAATTCCCCGTAGAATGATAATCCCTGCCTTTGTAAACCTCCTCCCCTCATATCCCTCCTTCACCACCCTTTCACCCTATTTACTTCCTTACCTACACATAGTTAATGCCCCTTATCCAATTATTTATTATTTTATCCTTTCGTATTTATTATCTTATCTTATCCCTTATTAATATCTTATCCTTATATTTAATGTCCTATCCCTTCCCGAATATGTAAGTCTTTAACAAATTAAACTTATTAACCCCTTTAATTCTTTACTCAATTAATTAATGATTATTAATTAATAATTAATTAATCCTTGACAGACATGAACAAGTAATAAATAATAATTAATTAGTTAATATTATTTAAGAAATAATTATTGTTTAGCTAACTTTTTAGGACAGTTAGATTATTAAATTAATTATAATTAATAATCCTATACATCTATTTAAGCAAGGTCATTACAAATAGGCTATGTTCGTCACATGTGACGTTTCAAAATGTTTGTCACATTGTGACATTAATATATTTGCATCACATTGCAACATGAGGATACATTTGAAACATTACGAAAACAAGGATATACTCATCACTTTGTGATGAAAGGGATATGTTTGTCAGATTGTGATGTTACACTATTCGCTAGATTGTGATGTTACTATGTTCATGACATTGTGATGATAGGGATATGCTCGTCATGTTGTGACATGGCTATGTTTGTTATATTGTGATGTTGCACTATTTGTCAAACTGCAATGTTACATTGTTCGTTGGATCGTGATGTAACTAAGTTTGTCACATCAACATGGCTATGTTTGTCACATTGCGACATTGCACTATTTGTCAGATGGTGATGTTACTATTTTCATCATATTGCGACATTGCATTGTTTGTCACATTGTGATGTTACTATGTTCATCATATTCTGACATTACTATATTCATCACATTGCAACATTCCTATGTTTGTCACGTTGCAACGTCTGATTTTGTTCCTCAAATTGCAACATTGAGTGATGTTCATCACATGACAAGGTTGGTTTGTGTTCGACACATTAGGAAAATAATGTTCTATCCATGTTCTAAAAAAAATAAAATTAATGAAGTGTTCCCTTTGTGAGAAATATTTGAACTTTGAACTAATGCGATTTATTACATAGAAGAAAATTTAGAATCATACATGTTCTAAGGACATGATAGCAAATCATCTTCAACTTTACCATTATGAGTCTTACTTGTTCTAAAGACATTTATAGAAAATCATCTTGAACTTTGTAGATGATGAATTACACTTATTCCAAGGGCATTAATAGTAAATCTACTTTATTTATACTTGTTCTAAGGACATCATTTAATAATAATAAGAATACTAATAATATAATATTATGGTTTACTCTTATTATTCCATTATTATTATTATTTACTCATATTATTCCATTATACCTATGATTTACTTTTATTTACTCTAATTATTCCATTAATAAAAAAAATTAAAATTTTTACAAATATTTTAAATTGAATTTTTAATTAGTATTTAAATTTAATATAAATTGTCTTTTTATTATTGTCATTTTCTTGCTATTATTATTTAAATTATCTTTTTATTGTAATTACTATTTGAATTGAGTTTGAGATTATTATTTAAATTGAATTTAAATTAATTTTTTATTATTTTCTTATTATTATAAAATAAATTATAATAAAAATAATCCTAATCCTTATATAATTCTAATTATAATAAACATTAATAATAATTATTTTGATGATTTCCTAACACTAATCCTAATTATTATAATAAGTTTAGAAATAACAAAAACTCTAATTATTAAAAAAATATAATTATAATATGTTAATGTGATTAAATTCTTGTAGACTCCTTTATATTCTTTATAATATATTAATTATAATTATATATATAACATATTAATTAAAATTGTATTTATTATTATAATTATCAACTCTAATTAATAATTAGTATTAACTATAATTATTATAATGAGTTTATAATTAGGGTAAATGAGTTTATAATTAAGGTGAAGGTTTGGAAGTGACAAAGTTATGATTAATATAGTAATACCAGTACTAAGTACTACGATTATGATTCCAATTAATGTTTTGATTCCAATTGATATTGATTTTGTTTCCAATTAATGTTATGATTCCAATTGATATTGATTTTAAGGTTCAACAAAAGGAAAACCAACTCACTCTAACTGTTTTGATGAAGGGAACTCACCTGTAAAACTCTAAAGGTTTGTTTGCTCCGCATGTGAGACATATATATTTTATCATTATGAGTTTAACTACTACCTTTAACATTAACAAAATTATTCTCTTCTCAATATGCAAGCAAGACAGAATTCATAATTTTAAAGTTAGTTACATATGTGAAATTTCTAACTGTAATAATACCGTACTTCTCATAAATTCAACCTAAATGATTTATTATTTATTAATTGGATTACATAAGACCATTTATTCAATCTCCATTGTTATGTATTTTCAAAATTATAAATGTATTACCATATGTAAAAGTAATTGCGCTATAATGCATTATATACTATAAGAGAGTTTAGGTACCATAAATATATGAAGATTCTGCCAACACACAACATAAATATCAAGAAATGTTGTCAAGAACTCTTAAATTAAAGAGGCACAACCAACACTCAACACACTCCTTTTAAGGCACAATATCAAAATATCAAGAACTGATATCAAGAACTCTTAAATTAAAGAGGCACAACTAGTACTCAACGCACTCCTTTTACAACACAATATCAAATTAAAGTTTGTGGTTCAAGGCAGAAATGAATCAAAATATCAATGATTCCAATACTTCATTATAGGCACAACCAACACTCAACCATGAGCGGACTAAGACAAAATTAATAAAAACCAATTCTAATACAAATAAGAAGTAATAAAGCCCAATTCTATACAGATTGGAACAGTTGAATTAATAAAAACCAATTCTACTACAACAAATCCCATGAAACAATCCACTTGAAAATAAATACGATTTTGTATAATTAGTAAAACCCAAATTGTGACAACCTAAGAGCACTACAGAATTAGTTTGACTTATAAAATTCAATGACAATGTTAATGAATTCGGTGCTGGTTTATGTATAATTATGCATTGTAATTCAATAATTCACGAGGATGTTATTCGTAAAGCAAGGCCTCTATCGGCCTCCATGCAATCATTAACGGAGGGAAAACATATCAATATTAATAACTTGTACTTCAATAACGAGATTTGAAAATCGACCTACTTCCCGAGACACCTTAGTTAAAGTGATGGGTGATCAGATCAATAGGGTAATTACAAGATTTTTTGATATGCATGTGAACATGAAAATTCATTTATGTATTTAAAATTACAATTTAAAAAATAAAAAATAGTCATTTCACCAAAAATAGTTTAAACAATAGAAATAAAATTAGAGATTACATTTTGAATAAATAACCACAATAAACTTTAATTACAATACCAAATAGATTCCTATTGTGTTCATATGCAATGATTTCATTATATTGGGCATATTCAAAGAATCATGTTAATCCAAACATATCAATGCAATGATTATATTATATTATATTATATTATATTATATTATATTATATTATATTTAGTAAAATATGTATTCTATATTATTTAAATAATGTGTTAGTTATAAATATTTAATATTAATATAAGTTTATTTTAAATTTGGATTTATTAATTATTGATGATGATGAGGATATTGATTAATGTCTGATTGATCTTAATAAGGTAAAGGATTAAAAGATTACTTGGAATTATTTAAATTTTTATTTATGTACTTGGAAAGCATTAAGAGAAGAGTTCTAAGATCACCATAATTTTGTTAAATTAAAATGTTAAGAGTGTTGGTAGTGTGACAAACCTTTTAAAATTGAGATCTAATCTGGGTATATGCTATACATTCTAAGAGAAAGTGTTTTTCAACTTTAACTCTCTAGTGTTACAAATGTGATAGACTATCTTTCATCCCACTAGGTTTTGGGAATTGATTAACAACAATTTCACTTTGGAGCTCATAAGAATTTGTTTAATTTTTTGATATATAATTTTATGTCATGTATTAATTCCTTCATATTAAATGATCCCTCTTCTTATGATAATTAAATTTTATAAATGTTGTCACTAATACAAAATGAGAAAACAAAGCACACTAAACATATCTATTTAACTCTTTAGAACAAAAATTAATAATCCAAATAATTGGTGGTATTTATGTTGCTCCAATATAAACAAATTTGAAAAGAACTAACCTTCAATGCACCATAATCAAATTAAAATAATTACAAATCAAATGTTTTTGCAAGCGTAGATCGAGTGTTGGAACTTAAAATAATAAAGAGAACCCTTTAAGAAGGCATTGAAAAGGTAACAACCAAGTGAAGGGAAAGTTTCATTTTATTATTAAAAAAAATCATTTATATTATGATTGCTAAGATCCCATGCCATTACAAAATGTATGGTTCTATAAATTCACTGTATCAATAGGTTTTATATCGTTATTTGGAGATAATAAATTGATACTCATCATCCCATTCTTTTACTAATCAACGACCATTCATACTCTTATAGTTAGATCTTAAGAGGCTCTCACACTAATCATTATTTTTTTCTAACGTTATTGTTTGGCCACAAGTGTTTATGTTAAACCAAAGATCATGACCGAAAACACAAAATAAAAGGAAGTAAATCCATGCATTGGGCAAGATTCAAACCCCTCTCTCAAAAATGATAATTGGTTTTAAGGATGGTAATAACAAGTGCAAATAAAACCATCCAACTTTGGAATTCATGGCAAGTGGCTAACCCTACAACCATGAGTGGAGTTATTGTGAATAGGAAGGTTTTGTAGGCATGGGTAGTTACATTGAACATTCGGTAACTATGTTTGGTTACTAATCCATAATGATCCAATGCAATCATACCAATTGAATCTTTACTGATCCATAATGATCCAATGGAATCATACCAATTGATTCTTTAAGAGTGTATTAAATTGATTATTCGTTAACCATTAACAACAAAGAATCTTGTAACATTGGCCATATAAGTGTTATATTTGTTTAGAAATCTAGAAAGTTTGTAGATCGATCTCCATTTGGGAAATAAAGGAGAGTATAACACTTATGAGTGTAATTCAAATGTAATTTGTATTATGTAGATTTGAACATAATCAATGAGTTTGAGAAAGCTATAGTATGCGGAAGAATGAATTAAAAGAAAATAAGGACTCTACCATTTTTATGCATAATTTTGTTTATAATTATAACTAGGGGATTTGTATTAATTAAAAGTTGTAGCAGAGCTAGGTCGAAATTTAGTTCTAGAAAGAAGTTTACACACCAAAAATATGTAATGTTCTAGCATATAGTTATATATCCTATAAAAATACCTAAAGGCTTAATAAATTAAAAAAAATGTATTTATTTATTTATTTGTAGGTGAGTCAACTAATGGTTTCATTCTCAGCTTCTTTGGCTGGGCCCATCATTATCTTTCATGTTTCCTCCTCAACCAAAAGTTAATGGACTACATTATCTTTCACAGGAAAATCAAAGATTGAGCTTGTAGAGTGAACTTGGGTGTGGATTCTAGAGTGCCTCTCAATAGACAATTGAGAAATAAGGTGATGTAGCTAAGTTAGTTCAGTCTATAGTGCATTGATATGCCTTTTTTGCTACAAAAGTATGCCCATTATAGCATCAATTTGGGAGCTCATAATGGTTTCCTAAACTACAATTTTCCTTATCATTGAGACTGTGTAGGATGTTGTCATGACCATCAATAGATTCCTCATGAAATTGAAGATCCCTCCTATTATCCATTAATTCCTTATAATCCATCTCCTTGGCACTATTAAACAAGTCACAGAGATGGAAGGAAAGCTCTCCAATTCTAGAATTATAGGGCTTATAATATGAGGCCAACAGTAGATGAATGAAGTATGAAGTGGAAAGAACAAGACCAATATGTTCCTGACTTGAAATCCATAGAGAAAGCAAGAATGAAACCCCTAATGTTAACACAGGGCTGAATAAGAAACAAACAAAACTCCTAATAAACATGAACCTTTCCATGGAAATAACTAAATCTTCTAAATGAAACTCAAATAAAAACACAAAGAACCCCAAACTTGGAAATCCAATAAAGAACCACCATAGTTTTTCCAAGGTGGCAGTTGGATGCCCTGAAGAACCAAAACTGAGTAGCACCAAAGCCTTCATACATGAATTTAAACTAGAAAACTCCCAACCAAACTTGAAATGTTTGTGTTAATGCCTAGGGAAATCTAAACTCAATTCCATAATCCCACTTCCCTTGTGTTGCACTCAAGTAGGGTATTCATTAAATGGTGAAAGGGGAGATACGATTGTGTGCTATTAGAGGAGGCGTCTCATCTCACGCTTTCTCTCTCCATGTGTGTTGTGTGTCATGTGATAAGCCATTTTCCCTCTTAATTGAATGCTACATGGGTTATTAATTATTAATCATGGAATGGGTTGGAGGTACTCATTACCATTAATAAGGATTGTCTCCACATTTTTTGTTGTGGCTATCTTGTCTTGAAAATCCGCCATCGAGTTTTTTTAATGCAAAATGTGGTATAAATTCACATTGTCAATTTCATAGGAAGAGAAATATGAGTCAACTATTGTTCATTTTCGTTTTTGACGGAGTAATTAATCGATCTCCACTCTCTCTAGTGTAGGGTGTCAAGGCTATGAGGAGTACAACCTATGAGGGAATATTGAAGTAAGATAATTAAAAGAGACAAATGTGTGGGTGGTGAACCAAAATTCCTACATATCCAAAAGTAGAAGTCAGACCAAGTAGAAATGTCAAAAATATATTTTTTCCCTTGAAAAATCAACGAATCTATGAATGGATGGAGATCATGACTATAGATCAAAGGTTGTTTCCCCATGACATTATCTTGCCACATCAATAGAATGTCCATTGCTAAGAAACCAAGTTAATTTCTCTTAGACGATTGGGATGGCTTCTTTAAGTAATTTCCAAATATGTGATCTCCCTCTTACTTCATAAACAACATCTAGGCATATTTTCCTTTCCCCCTCAAATTATTTTTGTATGCATAATTATCTTCCACTAGTCATACTTTCTAGTGATTAATATCCAAAGAAGTTTGGTTCCCATAGCTAAATTCATCAAGGAGGGATACTTAATACCAATACCACCATGAGAATTTGGTTCCCTGACTATAGAACGATTCACCAAGTAAAATCTCTACAAGTTGGACTTTCCTCCTTGCCATAAAAATATTCTTAATTCTTGGGAAATTTGATTTTTGACTTTAGTAGGAGTGAGAAGTGCTAAAATATTGAAGATGTGCAATGACAAGAGAATTGATTTGATAAGGACCATTTGTCTAGTAGGGTTTAACCACTACACTCCCCACTAAATAAAATTATTATTGATCTTACTAATGACCTGCTACTATAGTTCTAAGTAAGAAGAGTGAAAATACATGGGCATGACAAGATATCTAAAGGAGGACCAAGCTTAAATATGTGAAAACAATAAGACTCTAGAAATGGAATTGATTAGACTCTTATTTATGTTCCAAGAATAAATTTGACATTTATTGTGATTGATCAGTCCTCCATAGACATGGATAAATAGATCCAATAACTTCTTAAACTTGATCACCATGATAGTGGAGGCTCCTCACAAAATCAAAGTGTCGTCATCAAATTGGGAATGTTGATACTTTTTACCCCTCTTACCACTTTTATGCCTGACAGATTCCTATCACAACTCTTCAATTCAAGCTTCTTGCTAAGAGATTCAACTATAACAATGTACAACAATGGAGACAATGGGTAGCCCCAATGAATACCTCTATTATATTTGAAAAAAGAGGTGGCTCTTCATTAACCAAAGGAAAAATCCATGGGTTGCTAATACAAGAATATATCCAATGAGTGAAAGTAGGATGGAATCCAAATTTATGAAAAATATAAAAGAGAAAAGAGTGCCTAACCTTATCAAAGGCATTAGCCATATAAATCTTAATGATCATACATGTGTCTCATTGGATACGACTAAAATAGATTTCCTATGGAACCATATTAATGTTATCCACAATCTACCTCTTTTCCATAAATCCACCTTGGTTTTCATAAATTATTCTTGGTAGATTTTTTTTGAACCCGTTGCCAATGATTTTAGTCATTATTTTGTAAGAGGCATCGCATAAATAAACATTTTTAAATATGGAAAAAGAAGGAAGAATTATGTTCCTTCAGAATGAGAGCTAGAAAGGTTGAATTCATTTCTCCTATTTTGTTGGATTTGTGGACATATTGAAGAATACAAATAAAATCAAACTTAATGTTATTCCAATAGTCCTAGCAAAAGTGAATAGAATATCCATCTAGACTAGGTGCTTTTTCCAGAGCAAGTTCCCAAATTGCCTTCATTATCTCCTCCTCATTGATTTCCTGAGTTAATCTACCATTCTCTCTTTGTGAAATTATTGTTGAAATGTTTTCCAGCATGATTGTTATCTTTTTTGGTCTCCTCCACCTTTTCCAATATATAGATATGTAATATGTGTGTGTTATTTTTCCTTTATCTCGTCAAAGGAGCGAAGAGTTACACCAGTTGATGTTCTAATTTCCTTGACATTTTTTTCCCAAAGTTTGGCACATGATTTCTTATGGAAAAAATAATGTTTCTATCCCCTGCTTCTATCCAAAGACTTTAGGAATTTATGTTTAATTTGGCCTCATCTAATCAAATATATTTTTGGTAAGTTTGGACAGCATCATTCTCTTCAACTAATAGTTCTTTGGTGACTTGTTCTAATTTTATACTCTAGTATGGCATGAATCATATCTAGTTTTTCTTTTCTCTTTAGAAGCTCTCTTTCCAAAGAATAATATGAGTTCTTGACACACTCCTTGAGAGATTTATTTGTGTCTCTACGATTTTTTTCCTATATATACATAGGAGATCAGACTATCCAATTGCTTCATGCTCAGGAATTGATGTCTAACATATATGTGTCCTACAACCATAATTTATTATTTCTAAAGGGAATGGATCTATATGATCCAGGTGGAAATTGGTGGCCACCCACCTATTCCAAATTCCAACTGGCTCATCTTAACAATTTTCAGTTCAACACGTTTCTCTGTAATGGGGACATTTCTTTGTAATCATGGGTTCTGCACTTCTGGGGATATCCTAAAACCCTACATAGAATCCAGGTGGATATTGATGGCTTCCTACCTATTCCAACTAGCTTATTTTGGAAGTTTTCATGTCGGTACATATTTTTGTACTTTCAGGGCCATTTTGGGGCCCTAAATAGTGTTTTCTTGGATTTCCATAATAAAAATGTAGATGGAGTCAGCGCTTGACAACATAATGTGTATTTATTGAAAATACCTTTCCAATAGGCTATCACATGCCTAAAACAAAGATCATATGAAAAATTTACGAACTCGAGAAGTTGATGTACTAACTTATCCCAACGGGACCCACATGAATTTTGGTGCTTCATCTCCTAGAGTTAGATTTTTGGATTTTGTTGTCATAGGGGAAGACCCAGGTTTCAACGCTCAACAATGCACCAACAAAACCCTAACTATCGGCCCTTTTGGAAACACCTATGGAGCAGGCGAAGTCTCACCCGAGGTAAAGGTAGGGGGGTTACATGATGTAGGTGTTTGTAACTAAGATGGGATACATATCTGTGATAACAACACTTCATAGAGTATTCTTGGAACATTTTAGGAACAACATGGATTAGTTTATTGGTCTTATTAATATCGCAGAACACACCCAAAGATAGATCGACGCAGTAACAATGACAATATACACATAGCACTTAACATCATAAGTTAGATCTAACATTCATTCATCCTCAACACAAGTAAAAAAATAATAAACAACAGATCTATCTATCATACATAATAATCAGAGCACTGAGCAAATTTATAACATAAACAATAAATCACAAAGAAAACCAAAGACACAAGATATACATGGTTCACACCAGAGTGGGGCTACGTCCACCAACTGCTTCGTCTTCTTTAATATTCATCAATATCTTACATTCATATGATTCTATGCACTAAGCCATAGAGCCAAGCTTTGCACAAGATAGGAGATATATGCACTGAGCACCTGATCCTCCTTCCCAAACTAGGTCAAGGCATAGAGCCAATGTCTCTATCAAGCACAGAGCCTTACATACACATTTTTTTGCACGAAGCAACTCAGAACAACTTTCACTTAGCTACTTCACTCTTACATCGCTTGCCTCTACCATACATCCTTACACTTATTTATACAATTCCTTACAAAAAAGGCCTAATCATGGGTAAAAATCCATGGGACAACATCCCATAACCCATTACAAAAACCCTAAAGAACCCCTTGCTGGGTCCACATAGCTTGCAAAAAAAGTGAGATCAGTGATCTTAGCTCTGCTTGGGCACTCCTTCTTCGACCACCCTATCGAATTCCAAAAGTGGTCCAAACCTGACCAAGGTTTCCTCAAAATTTGGTCGAGGGCCAACAGGCCCCCAACACTCACCTATAGCTCATCCTGAGTCACTAAGGTCTAGGTAATGTTTCTTCGAAGGCCTTGATCTTAACTCCAACTGCCTCGAATTTTGTAGATTCTGTGCGACTTCCATTACCCTGCCCTAGAGGGCAATGATCTGTTGCTGCACTATGCGCTTCTCCTGAGATCTCTTCATTCTTTCTATAGCAATGAGTAGCTTCATCTGCGCCTGTACTAAAATGCCTGCTGTTGCGCCTCCTATAGTTTTGCTTCTAGCTTCCTTAGCTTTAGGTATTCTGCGAGGTGTTCATAAGTCTGCGTGCTTCTATCGCTTTGTTTTCATTCTTATGCGAGGGATCTGATTCTTACAAGTGCATTCTTAGTGGCTTCCTCCCTCTGGTCGCTCACCTCCCGCGAAGTTCTCGCACTAGTACATTTGGGTCAAATTCCAACGGCACATTCGACGCAATTTCCACTTTATATTGTCGGGAGAACGACAAACAACGAACCCCCTCAAACGTCATTTCAAATGACATCACTTTTCCGACGACATATATTTTGTCTTTATTGCGACGTTTCATGCAGACATGTGTCATCTCAGATTTGACTGTCCAAACCCCATATAACCATCGTAATATAGACGTCTTGGACATCGCAAGAGAGACGTCTTGGAGGTGGCAAGAACAACGTCTTGGAGGTGGAAAGAGAGATGGTTTGGAGGTTTCAAGAGAGACAACTTGAAGGTGGCAAGAGAGACGGTTTGGAGGTGTCAAGAGCGAAGTCTTGGAGGTGGCAAGAGCGATGTCTTGGAGGTGGAAAGAGTGACATCTTGGCGGTGGCAAGAGAGACGTCTTAGAGGTGGCAAGAGCGATGTCTTGGCGGTGGCAAGAGAGACAACTTGGAGGTGTCAAGAGCGACGTCTTGGAGGTGGCAAGAGAGATGTCTTGGAGGTTTCAAGAGTGACGTTAAGAGGTATAAGCTCCGATGTGGTTTCTATGGGAGCGACACTCTTGGAGGTGGAAAGAACGACGTCTTAGAGGTGGCAAGAGAGATGTCTTGGAGGTGGCAAGAGAGACATCTTGGAGGTGGCAAGAGAGACATATTAGAGGTGGAAAGAGAGACATTAAGAGGTATCATCTCCAATGTGGTTTCTATGGGAGAGACACTCTAAGATGTCGCAATAGTGACTGTGTTGTAGGTATTTAAAAAAAAATACAATATAAATACTGAGAGGGATAGGTACATTAACCTTTGATAAGATACTAGTCATATCAATATTTAAATCTATATCATCAGTATTGGATATGGAAAGAGTGAGGTTAAAAGGTATCAACTCCGATGTGGTTTCTATGGGAGAGACACTCCAAGATGTCACAATAGCGACTGTGTTGTAGGTATTTAAAAAAAAATACAATATCAATACTGAGAGGGAAAGGTACATTAACCTTTGATAAGATACCAGCCATATCAATATTTAAATCTATATCATCAGTCTTAGTCAAGGTTGGTTGAGGAGGAGGACTAACATCCAATGGTAAAGGGGGTCTTGTCTAATGAGGTTTAGGATCACTAGGATATGTCTCGGGTGTGTTATCACACGAACTCGCAATTGTTGAGCTAAAGTTTGAAAGCTCAAGTGCAATCATGTGTAACTTAGAGGGAAGGCCCATGTTACCTCACCAACCCTCTTTCACTTCAAGCTATCTTTCCTTCAACTGAAGGTGGTTTCCCTCAATTAAGATTGCGAGGAATTAGGGAAAGGAATCTCAATGTGGAGAGTGAAGTCCAAGAAAAATGTGTTTGGGTAGCTTTAGACTATTGAATAAATTACTTGGAGGTCTCAAGATCAATGTCTTTTCATTGGGCATATGGAGTTAATGTAGCACTTCAATGGAGACCAAGGGAAAAATAAGACTTGAATGTCTATCATAGGATTATCACCTCATAAGCCTAGGTCAACCTCCTAGGAGAGAAAACCCTAGAGTTTATCCCCTCATAAACACTAGATGTCGTCCTATCACTTCAAGGGATACTAGAACAAGATCAAGAAAACTATGTTTTAAACCCTAGGGGGATAGCCACTTCTAACCCCTAGAACTAAACCCTAGCCAAGAAAATCCTTAAGGGGATAGCCACTCATAACCATTAAGGAAAACCTTGAATGCTTAAATGAGTTAAGATGGATAAAACAAGGGAAGAGGATGATCACTCTCAATCCTTCCTTAGGGTTTCAAGATTGTTCAAGGAGATAGTAGTTGCAAGGGTTGATATTGGGATGGTAAATATGGAAGAATAGAATGAAGTAATCATAGCAGAATAAGTGGCTTTGTTTCTTATGTCGATCAAATTCTTTGGGATGCGCTAAAGGCAGGACATAAAACAAATTCAAGTGATCTCCAAGTCTTCTACCCTCTTCATTTTGTGGCTAGATATGGTGACATATTAGTTTCTCATAAACTTCTACATCAACATGTATTCTCATAAGGCTATATGTGATTGTTAATCCCTAGACAAAGTTGGGAATATAGTTCTATATTGAATTGATCTCATCTTAAATTTGGATATTTGTTTCTTGTGCAAAATATTCTTCTCAAGAAGACTAGAAGTATTGTTATACAAAGAACTAAATTCATTTTGAAGTATTTCATTAGTATCATGTAATGAATCAATGGACTTAGGAAGATTGGATTTAGTGTCCTACAATGAACTAATTTCATTGGGTATTTCATTGTTATACTTCTATAAAGATGTGACTTTCTCATTAAACTAAGTAATAATATCCCATGCTATATTTTTTCCATTATGTATCTTGGTATTAGTCTCTTGAAAGGACGAGTCTATGGGTTGGGAACATGAAGTGCAAATGCCCCCTTAACCTTCAAAAACAATGACCACCTTAAAAAATCCCCCAAGTCCAAAAAATAAAAAAGGCATATATTCCAAGACCATGGGCAGTGTTTGATTTAGTAACCATGTATACATCTTCAAGTCAGATAACTTCATCTTTGGAGACAAGGTGGATTGGAATAATTGGGAAAAATTGGAAAAATTGGAATAATTGGCTTGCCTTAGTCTATGGTTTTAAGGTCTTTCCCTAATAAGTAGTAGTAATAGCTTGAGTTTAGTTTAGTATTAGTTCTTTCTCTTTCTCTATGGGCTTAACACATGTAATGTACACTAATAGAATATGTGTTGTTAGTGTGGAAATGTTTCTAATGGTATATATTCTCAATAATATCTTAGTGAAATCAAGGAGGTGTTTAATATCATGTACAAGTAATACTGTATTTATCCATTGATGAAGAAATGAGTGGATTTATACTATGACTTGTGACCTATAGATCACTTACTTGGTGGTTCTGATTACTTTGAATCCCATTGCATGTCGAGCTCTGATTGGTGATGCTTAGATATGGCACTGATTAACACCATTGAGACATATCCATCCTGTTGTGATCCTTTCTTCATATTTCATATTCAACAATTTACCACAACCTAGTACTGATCAAATCTGGTGTAGATAGTAGTACTTTTCCATTGAGATTATTCCCATTTCCCCTTTTCCACTATTAAGAGATATAAATATAGAGAGAATTATATATGATATTATTACATTTCATATTTTACTAATTAATGGCTTGACATCATAGTTTTTCTATCAATTCAAAGGCTTAAGGAAAGGGTGCCCAATGTCACCCCTTTTGTTCTTGATTACTACAAATTCCAGAAGGATTGAGAAGATTAATTTCAGAGGCCAAAAGAAAAATATCTTTGGGAGGTATAAATATAGGCAGTTCATTTCACTTGACTCAATATACCTTTTTTTGATTATGTATTGCTCTTCTATGATGGGTCCAGAAGAGATGTACTAAACCTTAAAGAGATTTGGATCTGTACAGTACAGTTACAAGTTTGTGCCCTTGTAACCCGTTGATGGATTTTAGAAGCCTTCAAGTACACTAAGACACCAATATATTGCAGGCTACCCCTCAAGTACTAGGCACCAATACATTATAGTGAGCTGTCATTATCAAAAATGTTAATCTATAGAGTTCAACACATTAGCTTTTTGATATTGCTTGATATTACCACTGATAACGTAGTTGAAAATACAATAGACATCCATGTTAGCAGATTATTCAAAATATATTATAGCATTAAATGTAAAAAAAACATCATTGATAACATCCAAGGTCTTTAGATATGGTAGCTTTTGAATTAAAACTATACATCATGCAACATAGCAAATAACATACTTAATAGCACACAAAATCTCTTCTATTAAATTTTTCCATAATTTAACATATTCCAGTGACCTTATTTATTTCCTGAAGAATAAAGAGAGATTTACAAAGAGCGCATTAGATGCTTTTTGATAGGCCAGATATAAGAACGCTAGAATATCAGACTAAATTACAAAATTTTCACCCCTGAAGTATTCTTACTCATTTTGTAAGTTTCCTACAATTACACTAAATTGTCACTATCCAACTCAAAGTTGTAAGTTCACCGCTAGTGATTACAATCTTGCAACACTGGAGATATTCTAGGTATGGAAGAAGACCAATTTTCTGACATCTCAGAATATGTTTGTTTTACCCTCCATCTTCTCCAAGTCTTATTGTGATAACAATGTTTTCTTGCTACCACTGCCTGCCTTGTCATATGGTTGAGCCATCCGATGCAAAAATTGATTTTATTTATAGTAAAAAGGCTAATATATAAAAGAATTATTAGATTATTCTTGGAAAATAATTTTCATATACAAGAATATAATCTTACAATAAATTTATTTACCCTGGCAAATAAGGCATATATATGCGTTCATTATAAATTGCACAGGAAATTATGTTAGAAAGATAAATTCAAAGGGAAGTTTAATCCCATCCAACCAAGATGAAAAGGCATTAAAAGTTATCAAAAAAGGCATTAACAGTTAGTAAAATAGGCATTCATGCACCCCTCAGATCTGATATGAAACCAAAAGTGTTTATAATGAGAAACAATATCCCATGTGTATGATCAAATCAAGTACCACTAAAATATTCATGTTTAAGCTTTCAATAGTTTTTGATGCAATGAAGATTCTATTATTCAACATATTAGAATGTTAATCTCTCGTTAAATTACAGTGATATTTTCCAACATATATTCTATATTATGAGATTAACAAGTCAACTAAAGATCACAAGATGCCCAAATTGATGTATTGTCTTGCACCAATGTAGATCCATGTTAAACCCAAGTCTATCAAGCACCAGGAGGGATCAAATTTCTTAAGGTGTAATTTTTTTTTTATCATTTCATTCCATGCCAAGTATTAAGAAATTTGATCCTTCTCAGTGCTTGATAGATCTAGGTTTAAGATGTTTTTTTTTAATTGATCCAAATTTAATTTTTGTTGTTGTTATTTTTTTTTAATTGAGCCCTTTATTTTTATTGTTGTTATTTTTTTTAATAGCGCTGAATTTAATGTTTTTTTTTTTAATGTAACACTATCTAACCTAACCTAACGTTAACGTGACGACATCTCCCCCATACTGGGCTGCAGAAAACCTCACTACTCTTTGTGCAATGATTAAATATTATTTTTTCCTAGGAAAGCAACACGTAATGTGTGAAATGAAGGCCTTCTTCTTTTCAAACTGTAATTTTGATTCAAGTGGTTTCTTGTTTTCTTTGTTTAACATTGACTAGACAAGCTACGTTAATAGAAAAAGGATAGTTTGTGTTGTGCCTGCACCTTCACTTGGTTGGTTTAACTGAACTTCACAATCCAAATCCACTTAATTTTCACAATTGTATGCACTCTTTGGTTTCATCATGCCATTTGGCCATGCATATTAATCCATATTTTACAATTCCGTGCACATAATCATATGTTTTCACAAAAACTGTAGGTTTAGCATGCTCTCTAGAACAATGTACACACACAACAACAACTTTAAAAAATACAAGCAAACAAACATGAGAGATCATTTCACCAAAGAATATTGACATGACTGCAACATACAAGAGTGATACTCATCTTAAACTAAATCAAACTATAGAAACTAACTGCCAAGAGAGATTTCACCATCCATCCATAGGCATTCCAACTTAAATACCACAGCCAGGCCCCCAAGCTGAGGTTATGATGTGACAAAATGCTAAAGAAAATTTGTGAGCTTTCTTACAAACCTTCCAACAGCTATGCTCAAAGCCCCAGTGTTCAATAGGGACATGTCCCACAGAGTCGGGGGTGCACCCCCCACGCCTCCCACACCCCCTGTGATGGGAGGGTGCTTGGTAAAACGTTTCGTTAGACCCCCCATTTTGCAAAAGTCAGTGAAACACACAACAAAACATTTTACCAATGTGCAGGACATGTTTCACAAAATAGAGGGCTTCTAGGTCCCTCCACAACACCCCACTCTCCACCCCTAAAATGTGGAATGCATGTGTGCTTTCCTTATAATTTTTGTTTAAAAAACCCAAAAAATAAAATAAAAAAACATAAAAGATGTTTAAAAACTTTGCAAACCAAGAATCCATTGAATAATGATGAATTTACATGGGATGAATTGTTATGTTGGGATTTTATTTTTTTAACAATTTTAGAGACAAGACCCCCTATGCTAGAGATATCGATGTCCCCCTATCCCCCATGAATTTCCTTAAAATTTGGGGAGTTTCTCTACACATCCCCCATGTGTGTTTCCCCCTGTTACACTCCAACATCCCAAAAACTTGGTGGAACATTGCAAAAACCTCCTAACCTACACACTACAACAGGGCTGAGGGAAGTATGGTTCAGATGGGACCACAACTATCTTAGTTGTTCAAAAAGGTGAAACACATAACAATTTGAGACCTCAATAGGAGAGCATAACTGCAATAGTTAGCCAGTAGCTTTCCTAGCCTACTCACTATTAAAAAACGTCCTTGCCAACCCACTCGTTGGAATAAGGGGCTCCAATCCCTGATAGCCTAATTGCTAGGAGAAAGAGGTACCATTAAACTGCATCATAACCAACTCTTCCTTAATCAACACTACCTTCCCCTGAACATGAGCAGGAATTTCAACCATTTAGTTTTCTTTAAGCCCCACTATTAACTCCATTTGCAATACCAAATCCATGTACATGAGCATATGACCATGGGGCTTTCAACCTCTAAATGAAAAATCTATTTTCTCCCTCCTCTCACTTGCCTACTTGAGATTCACGTGAGCATGAGAATGTCATATCAGGATGTAACAAAACACCCTTGGAGTCTCAAGATTGAACATTTATGGAAACTTTTTTCCATGTAAAAAAAGTTATTTTTTCTCGAGGTAGATACTCACCACACACCTTGCCTCTTGCTTGTTACTTGTCACATCATGATCCCCAACACATGTTAAAATAACTTTCCAGTGAGGCTAGGAAAATTTCGAAGGTCCCTCTACCATGAGAACAACCTTAGAGATCTGAGTCTTAATGGGAAATTGAGGAAATGACATTTTTGTGAGTAGATACCAAACCCCCTTGGGGATTAGGCTAGGGAGTAGCCTTTAAAACATCCTTGACAAGCAAAAATTGTCTTGCACTTGAATATCTTTGTGATGCCTCAATGCTCCCATACTAATGTATCACTGGGTAGTTTACTATATAGACATGGTTATTCCTGATTTACTTTGGAGAATGAATGCTTGAAGCTTGAACTCTCCATTCAATCATGTATAAATTATGATAACATAAGCCTCATTACTATTAAAGGTCCAAAAATACATGTAAAAACCAAAACTCTTCTAGTTGAGTCCATACTAACCTCTGTAAAATATTTTGTTGATCGAGTAGGACTTATGCAATATGCTAAATGTTCATTTCAAGTGAGGCTAGGAAACGAGTAGATCTCAACTTGAAACTAGGAAATGAGTAGATTTCAAGCAAAGATTGTCTCACATTAGAATCATTTTTTGATGCCTTATTTCTTTTACACAAAGCAATGGTGGGGTTTCCCGTCATAGTATGGTTTTCTGACAAATGGCAGGTCAGAAAATCACTGCTTATCACTCCAAAATTGGAGTGGTTAAATATTAATCACCAAAAATGAAATTCCAAAAGCCCTGTGTAACAGTAGATACAAAATCCCCTTGTCCTGGGACTTATAAAAACCCATCATTACTACTCTTTTATACACTATATTCCTCTCACTATTAATTCCAGCATACTTTTGGCAAAATAAATCCAATTCCACCAATAAGAAATGATGAATACAAACAATATTATGTGTCTATGTGCTTGCAGGACAACTTCAACAACCCTATGCAAACTTGTCTATGCTTCAAAAGCAACATGAATCATTGACATGCATAAATATCACTTTGATTCAGTTTTGAAAGCTTATATAGTCACCTATATCCAGTATGAAGGTAGATATGGTTTCACCTATAGTCAAGAAACATTAGTTATGTTTGTAGTCATTTATTTATGACATTATAATTTTTAATGTTTTATTGCGCCAAGAGGAACATTCTACATTACAATATGAATATTGAGTATAAGTGTCACGAGTGACCATGATGCTGATTCCATTCCAAATTTTACATAAAAAATATTAATGTACTTCAATAATAATAACGTTAAGGGGAAAGGTTTGCACCTCAAGTGATCTGATCCTTCTTGGTGCATGATAGATCTGAGCTTAAGATGGATCTAGGATGGTTATTGATAAGTCATGTAACACAAGAATCAGTTGGTGAGTACGGCTTTGTAGACCACAAATTTCAAATACTTATGGTTGATTAACAAACACATATTTCATATACTTTGTACACTTTACAAGGCTTGATCTTCATTTACAAAGGTAATGTCACGTAGATATTGGGATAGAAATTGGAATTAAATACTAAAAGTTGGATCCTTCTATGCCATGTCTCTACTTCAGAGTCTAGACCACCACACATTCAATAAGGGTTTGTAGAGTAGAGAACTATTTCTATGTTGAACATGGAGTATTCACCTCTCTCTCATAGATTAGAACACATGCTTCTTTTAGTTTATTTTTGGAATATAATTGAAGTCCCTTAACTTCCTAGTGTAGGAAACGAATATGAATTATATACAACCTACAAGTATGGAAGTTAATATGTTAAATCTTCAATTGTGCCTAATGGGGTAGAGGAGTAGAAAACAAGAGTTGTTCTACAAATATTCAATTGCTCCTAATGGGGTGGAGGAGGAGCAAACAAGAGTTGTTCTACAAATATTTTTTTTTTCAAACAGTGGCCTTCCAAGAAGGCTTCAAGTACCTGGGTTTTTAGCTAAAACCAACTGAATACATGAAAAGAGACTAATGATGGATGATTGATAATATTGAGTCTAGAACCAAGTAGTGGTGTAACAGATGGCTCACTTTGGGAGGTAGAATTACATTGGTTAAGTTTTTCTTAGAGGCAATACATGTTTATTGGAAATCAATAGGTTTTATCCCAAAATGGGGGCTGGAGGTTATCAAGAAGAAATGTTTTAAACTTGTGGACAAGAAAGGGGGAAACTAATATAATCCTTTTATTTAAATAGTAGGATTAGCCAAGTGTAAGGAGGTCGAAGGATGGGGACTTAAGAACATTCACTTATTTCGGGAGGGCTTTGGCAGACAAGTGTGTGTGGAGGCTAATAGCCAAAGATAGTTTGTGGAGTCATGAAGTGGTCCAAAAATACATTTCTCCTCTCTCAATAGAAGAATGAACAAGAAAGGGTAATAAATATTCTAATAACATGTATTGAATGCGAAAGGTCATTCTGTTGTCCTTTCCTTTAGCTAGCAATTGGTTACAATGGAAAATTGGAAATGGAGAGGAAGTGAGGATCAGAGAAGATCCCTCGATGAAAAGTAGTGATGTGTATAAACTTCCAATGAAAAATTTTAAAGATGCAAAGTATAGGCATCCATAAGATATCTCAAGCAATGAATCCTTATACTAAAATATGGAAGTAGAGGTGGAAAACAAGGGAGAGTATAAGCATATAAAAACTGGAAATTGGGTTGTGGAATGGGTACATTGGCCAGTTAAAAATGAACCATGTGTATTTTTTCATCAATTGGGTGTAGCTCAAGTGGCTTTGATGAGAAGTTGTTACCCTCCCCACCTTGGTTTAAATCCCACTGTATGTCATGTTTCCTCTTAATGCACCAATTTTTGATGAGCTATATATGATCTATCATAAATTTTTGACCCAACCTTGTGCCCTAAAGAATCTAAGGTTTACCCTGGGTACCATTCTCAGAATGCGAGGAAGTGCCTAGTTGGTTTTCCCTGGGATATGTTACCTACAAAAAAGCATGTAAAAATAAGAAATAAGGAGGGCATGTTGGTTTGGTATAAAAACCCAACATTGGAGATTAGATTGGGCTACATAACATTGGTTGAAGAAGAAATTCAGGAAGTGGATCTTTGGTGGTGGAAATCCTTATGGAGGTTAGAAGCTCCTTTGAAATAAAAAATTTATATGTGGCTTGCCTTAATGGATAAGATGCTTACCCGATAGGTTCTTCAAAGGCATAATCGGTAGGGATCTAGAAGTGCTTCAAAGGCATAATCGATAGGGACCTAGAAGATATACATTATGCAAGTAGGCAATGGAAATGATCAACCATCTATTGAATAATTGTTTATATGCAAAGGAAATTTGGGTAGAACTGGAATTTATCATTGGTTGCGAGGGAAAATGGAATGGTAAATATGTAGGGGAGTGTCTCAAAAACTGGATGCAAAATAAGAAGCTTAAATAATATATATCCCTCCCATTGTTGGCTTCTTGGAGTATTTGGCTTGCATGCAACTCAAGTATATTTCAAGATAAAGGGATGCCTTCCTTTCAATGTGCTTCACATATTATAGTTACTTTTTCTGGTATCAAGATTCAAGATACCTATAAAGGGGGTCAAACAAAGAATATTGGATCACCCTTTAATAGAGCAGAGAGAGGCCAAGGGTTGTTTTGATGAAGCTAGCCAAGGGTAGGTAGAGGTAAGTAGAGTAGGTAGTGTTGCGCTATTTCTGTCAGAAGATCCTTACTTTCACTTTAAAGAAAGGCGAGGGAAAGGTTTTAATAACATGGAAAATCTTTTAGCGTCGAAATTGTTGATTAAGTGCAACACCTACAAGTCTTTGTTCATACTTTAGTGTCCATAAACTGGATGGTTGGTAGGTTTAGGAAGGAGAATTTTCTCCTCCTCCCAATCCTAGAACAACTAACGTAGGTGGGGTCATCCTTTTCAAAGGTGTCGTTTCTCCATATGTATAGACTCTAGAGTAGAGAAAATTTTAGGGTCTATATATCACCCGTGAGCTATTTTTCCAAAACAAATTCACCACTTCCATTTTTTATAAAAGTGATTCACCCAAATTCTATAGAATAAAATCATTTTACCTTAAAAATAGCCCAAATTTTATAAGCAATATATAAAATCCTTGGAAATTTGAATATTTTTAGAAAAATATCGCCAAACATTTAATACTTTGCATATTAAGGACTAGTAAGATTCACCAAGGTTTCTACATTCTAAGATAAATTCCCATCCTTAAAATTATCCATTCTCTAGAGAACTAAATGCAGAGATAGATTTATTTTCCAAAGAAGGTCTATATATGGAATTCTATATAGCTTGGGTCTAGGAGTTCAAGGATGGCATTGGCATGCCTGGTTAGCCTTGGACAATCAACCTAATATGATTCAATGGAAGGGGGATGATCATGGCCTTGAATTGCATGTTTTTCTTTAGGGGTATAAGAATGACAACGTCACTGTTATGTCCTTGGAATGATAGCTATAGGTTATTGGTAAGCCTAGTTCTTATGAAAAGGCATACAATGTGAATGGATGGAAGCAAATTTGTATGGAAATAATAAGAACATTGAATAGTTGGACCCAACTCTTTGATATACCTGCAATAAATCTAGAGGTTGTCACAATTTTGCAAATTATAATGTCTATTACCAAAAGTTAGAAGACAATATCCATGTGTAAGCTCTAAGGTATTGTGAATTGGAATGGATTAAGATCACTGGCTAAGTCTACCTAGGCTTAAGCATAGCTTATTTATGTGTGACAAATCTAAAAGAGGTTGCAATTAATCAACAATATGGTGAAGCGTTGCCTACAGGGCCTTCTATAAAAATGGGTCAGCCATACAGGGTGGATTATGGAATCTAATGATTAATCTAGACAAAATCAAAATGGATTATGAAAATGAAGATAGTATGGTTTCTTCATGAGGTTTTATAGGTAGTTTTTTTTATTTAAATTTTGGGAGGAAAGCTCCTCAAAGAAAACTCAGTAAGATTTTTTTTAGATGACAGATTCATCCTTGTTTGATATTATAGTGGTTGTAGGATGGAATATGAGGTTCATTCACAGATTTGTTGGAAAATTCCTTTAATTTGCTATAGGTTTTCATACAGAGTATTGCTGGAAACGTATTTTAGAAGCCTTAAGCACAATAAAATCTTTCTAGGCCCACCTCAGGAATTTTTTTAAGGAGCGTACATGACTTCCAGGCCTGCCAATGGAATTCGAGTAATGATCTTTCCAAAATCCTTTTAGGCCAAGACAATTCAAGGTTGTTTCTCTTTTTTTAAACATGAGATTATTATTACATACACAGTTTTGCTAGAACAATCTTTTAGACTGAATGGATTTCAGCCTCTTTTGACATTATAGTGGAACCCCTATAGCTGTAGGATGGATTAATAATGAGATTTCATACAAAGGTTATTCTATTGGTCATCATATTTTTCTTCATTAGAGCTGGTATAGACTAGATATATAACAACAAACTAATTTTCTTTGTAAAGATGAAAGAATGTTTTTCAGAAAACAATGTGAAGGTAGGTAGGAAGGGATGCTTGGCATACCAAAGGTATTGTAAATTTAGTTTTGTGAAAATGCTGAAAAATGCATCTGAAAAATGTACACTTTTTATATCTAAGTTACTAGGCTCTCTCAATCCACAACCTAGAGAGACTCCTAGAGTGATAACAGATTGGGTTGTACTTATGGGAATAGTAGTGTATAGGTTAAACAAGGAGTAATGATATATCCATATTATATGAGCTTCTACCTTATAGAATATGGAAACACAATACTTATAACATGATGTAATATGACAGATCTAAGAAATACCATTTCCATATATGTTATGAGATTTATTACGAAGCTAGCATGATAGTATAAACATATGGGAAACACCGTACCTAATAACAGTATAAACTGAATTCACTCTATTAGCTCATTGTTGTTATGGTACTTACTATAATGATTAGTCATATAAGATTGGTACTACTTGTATCATCTAACTTCCATTCCCCTATATGTGTCCTTTGTATTTCCTTATATTCCCATATGTTCCATATGCTCATACATTAAATATAGAACACAATAGGAGCAAATGTGGTTTTATGGATAGAATAAGCCCTGTATTACCATAATTACTTATATGTATTATATTATAGGGATACCATTGACTGAGTACCATATAGAGATATACCGATGAGATTGATCGAATAAGGGATAGCGATAAGATGGATATGATACAATGGTGGTTATATCACCATAAATAGAACAAGTAAGTAGTTGGAACCTATGACTCCAACTTAGATTGAATACAGAGTGTAAAGAGTGCTAATACTGCATATTCAACAAGCAATGGAAGCTCAGCTTATTATGGATAATACTAACAACACAATAGTAACTAGTATCACTATTACTGCTTGTATGTATAAGCTTCTATCATATCCATAGGAGTGACCAACCCAACTTAACTAGTCTAAACAATAGGGATATGCTTATATTCACAATACATAGCAGGTACTCTAATATATCATGTTCAAATCTTATAACAGGCTAAGCAATCACATTATTCCCGTAATTGTCATTACTAATATAATATCAATCATAATCAAGCCTTGATAAGTAGATCATGTTACATAGTTATCACGTTGGCTATGTCATTACCTATCACCATTTCATGAGTACTAGTAAGCAGAACCTAATTACAACAAGTAGAGTTCAAGCCTGATGTTGAATATGAACTAATACCACATCTTCATCATATCAAATATTAGGGAGATACAATATCCATGTACAGACAATACACATAGAGTAAGAACCATGTATTCATTAGAGTAATCAAGTAACATAGTATACCCATGATATACGTAAAGCTTACATATGATATTGCTTGTATTTCACCTATTTCTTAAGCTTAGAGCTTGAATACCATCTATATTATGGATAATACTTGGATATGTATAAAGATTACAGTAAGCTTAGCTATAGTTATAAAAGGGTGTATATTACTATTATAACCATAACCTACTTAGTAATCATAATAAGGAGAGTAATACTCATAGCTTAAAGTGATACACATAGTACGTGTATTAGTTGCAACTACTCTATTCTATAACATTGATGCGCATGTTAGATATCAATAGTAATGCTTCTAGCACTATGTAGCATGAACATGATGAAACCTAATTCCATATATAGTATGTCTTAGTTTAGATAGAGCATGTAGAATGATAACCAAGATGTTGTATGTATTCAGATTAGTTATGCTTACTCAATTACACATAACACATGCAATATCACTAGTACCAACTAAGTGTGTTATCTTTTTCATTACCCTAGGATATCAACTATGTTTGAATTATGTTGCTTTATCATTACTATTAGGATCTCAATCACATAAGAGTCTGATTTCCATTACTAAGCTTAGAATGATCTGTGTAATAGATTGAATATGGTTAAGATAGAGATTAGATAGTGTTGAATAGGGAAACATAGACTGATATAGAGAGAAACTTCATATGGTCATGATACAGGTAGAGAGATTTCACTATGGATTTCATGTTTATACAAATATTTTTTATTCCATTACGTGTAGTTACATCAATAAATCTTGGTCACTAATTGAATGGACTTGATTCATTATTACTAATAACATAGTGAAATCAATAATCTTATAGATTCAATAGAGATTACTACTAGCTTAACTAAGGTGATATAGTGATAGTTACTAATCTTAAGATGGGTATCATAGGTACGATATGGTCCCTTATACCAATCTTCTTTGAGTTCCATATCACCGTTCTCATTGTAACTAATACATGGGAATCATAGAAGAGATATAAGGGTGAATACATTACTCATCTTAAGCTAATCCAACTCTATTCACTAATCAAAGCTGGAAAGAGCATGTTCAATGATATCGAGCTAGAACGGGAGCAAGCATATATAAGTATTGAGCTTACGTTACACCTATGACCACATTAGCTATTGGAATACAAGATGATTGATTAGGTAGAATATTGTATGCTATTACTCTATCCTTAACCTTTATGATGAATATAGACATTGTAGTATACACTAGAGTAACACTGAAACATACTTTTTATAAAAGATCAATATGATACAATGTAGATTAGGGAAACACTATACTCATATCAACTATACAAGCTTATGGATTTGGATATGATTTCCATAATGAATGGGTTAGCTAATCAACAAGGGTTATGGATCCCAGTACTTGTTATCACCTTTGTAATAATTATGAATAATACGTAATGTAAGGGATATGCTAAGCTGAACACTACAGACTCGTAGCTTAGTAATGACCGAGTAGTGGAAAGCTAGTTGATAATGATCACCATTTCTAGTAATCACAACTTGGTACGTAACCAATAACTATGGCTCATATGGGCTTAGTTCTTACATATGATAGACTAGTCTAATTACGATGATAAAGTAGACTGAATCTGTATAAGCTCAGAAATCATGCCTTTTTATCATAGTTTAAAGGTTGAATGGTGTTACATAAGAACATCATAGCATATTCAGCAATCGATAACAACTTACTATACATGGAGATATTTGAGTAAATTAATGGTGTTCATATCAATTAGGTTCATTACCTAGAGTGATAGCTTTACCCATAATACTAATGCAATAGATTAGAGCACGTACATAGCTTGATTGAGCTTCACTAGTGTTATTACAGTACAAGGATACTTCTTGCAAAACCTGTATCATAAGTATATGGTAATCTTATTCATATTAGTATACATCTCTAGCATTCACATCTCTTATCTAATATGGGTATGATAACCTTTATGAACATGCTTAGGCCATTACCTTACTATGATTCTACCATAATTAGTTTGTATACGATACCAATTGGTCATTGACATATGACATATGGATACGAGTTAAGGCCTATATGGTGTTGGTATACAACCACTATGAGGTAGATTATTGAAATAAGGGAGATCAATACTAGATAACATAGCAGTAACTGGAATACGAGTGAGCTAGATCATACATGCAGAGACTAGTAATATGAGAAAGACTAATGGGATTCATAGGGTAAGATGTGATATGGAATAAACATTGGTACTTTTTTACCTTATGTTAACTAAGAGCAAGTGTTAAGCTTTAATGCACTCAAACCATTGATTAGTTTATGCATAGTAATCCCATATCAACCATTCAATAGAGCCGATAATCATAGAAAACTAGCAATCCCAGAATATGTGCTTCACCATTTCACAACAATCACAAACAAGGCACAACCCAGATCATCCCGAAAATAGAAGAACCTAGAACAAGTGCACAAACTACCCACATGCTGAGTTGTCTACAACCTGTGATGCAACAAGATATACCAAGGAGAAGGTACATATGGTAGCATGGATCCATTTATTCACTACACACATTTTTAGCTATATTATATTTAAAGAGAAATAAACATATCTAAATTAAAATAACTAGAATTGATGGCTATATAAACTTATATGATGAAAGGAGGAATCACACCTAATCTGATAAACTGGTTGACAATACAGTTGGAATGGTTGGCCCCACATGTTTCTCTTCATCTGTATGGCCCTTTGTTAGTCTTGAGATTCCCTCAATCGACGAAGAAAGATCTTAAAGTACCTTCCAAAATCATTCAACCTCCATAAATATCTAAAAAATCAATACAAGTAATATTTGTAGCGCATTATTTACTCTAAGATGCATTTTTACGAGAGTGTCAGAACATACCTAAATGAGCTCCTCTTGGTTTCGAGAATAATTTATTGGAGCCACGCGTCTAATATTTGATCAAACTACCTCCCTTGATTTGAAGTAGAAACAATGAAGTCAACATTGACTTTGTTGTTGCTCTATTGGATCGAGGGAGGTTTGCTCCAAGATTAAATGTCTCCCTCACATCACTCTCAATTCCCCAATACCCAACATATAAATCTATTGAAATATTTATAGCAAAAAAAAACATATTAAAATATTGAAATGTTCATGTACATCATCATTTAGTACTTTTAGTCGACCTCTTCTTCTTAGCTCTATAGTTCCTAATCATTTCATCAATATCTATGTCTTCATTCTCTGGGTACTCTTCAAAATATGATTGTGATAGCGTCCTATCACGCAAAGCACGCCTAGTCGCAGGGTACTCACGGTGTAATGGAGGCCGCTCTGATGAGGCATCACCTACAAAAGAAAAAAATACAAAATTTAAATGGTCAGTTTTTAAATACCATTGAACTAGTTTAGTAATATTAAAAAAACAACTTGCAATGTAATTATTTACCTAGTGCACTAGTCAGCACTGTTGGAATGGTTTCCCCCGTGTGCTCCTCTTCAACTATACGAGCCTCAAGTAAAATTTTTTTTTCCATTGAGACCACAAACTTTATAAGGAAAATCATAAATGTATAAGTAAAAAAAAATAGAAGTACAAAATGTATAACTATGAAATTATTAAGTATATGATTAAAATACAACCTTATTACTGTCATGTGCCAACTCAATCGTAGCACCATCATGTGGCTGTGCCTCCATGGAAAATTGGGAATAAATGGGATCAGAACCATCTTCTGGTTGCCAATTGCTATCAACGCACTACTCTCCAATAGTACTAGTTCATTCGTTGACAGTGTTGCTCCCATGATTAAAACAAAGTTGTAAATATTAATAATATTCAACATGATTGTATTCTTTTAATAATAAAGGTTAATGTGGATTGAATTTTATTTATCTTATCTTGCAAAGTGGTTCTTGGTATCTGCCCCAATCTTTTTCAGTGTTCAACTACTGCTTTATAGCCATACTTGTAACCAAGCTTGAGGTCTTCCTTCGTGGTTTCAGTACCAAACTCATCACCCTGCATTGCATAAGAGTATGTATTTTTTATGTTATTTGTTGCAATTACCTAAAAGTTTTAAGGTGATACAAATAAGATATTTAGGTACTTACAATTCATGACTACAACTTCAAGTAGCCGCCCTGGCCTAGCCTATGATGGCTACATTTGGCAAGCCTTTCTTTTGTGGCCTTTGACATGTTAATCAATCTATAATAAAAATTTTCAAGTATGTTAATATATACCACAGTTTTATTTACATCTAAAAAAAATTGAAGGTATTCAATTGAAATTGTAATTTACCTTATGGGACAAGAGGGTGTCTTTCCTTCATCTGCCAATTTCTTCTCTTTTGCATCCTCGATGAGGGCCTTCCAATCCCTCTCTGGAATCATCAAAGTATGCTCGTACCTATCATTTTTTTTCAAGTGTTTCCTATATGTTTCTCACATATATTTTAAATATTGTCTAGCTGCGACAGTGGCCAAGGTCTTATTAGAAGTATCTACACCAAAAAGGATTTCTAGATGATCCATCAATTCTTTTTTTGAGGTTGGAATTCTGGGAATTCCACCTCTCCCATATGGTGGGCCCAAAAATATACAAAGTCTTATTCTCCAAGGACCTGTAAAAATTGTTGTTCCCTACATGCAAAATGATTATATGATTATTAATTTAAAAATAATAATTTAGATGATTTATATTTGTCTACATAGAGAACATGAAAAAAATAAAATTTTACAAATTACTTGGGACTTTAACCTGATTTAATGGAATCCCTTCCTTGTTGACCATATAGGTGCCCTTAAGGGTCCCTGTGTTGGTCACACATCTTTCTTTAGGAAAATCAATCATCTAGTTTTTCAAATCATCAGCCTCATCTCCGTCACCACTTCCAGAGCCTACCTGTGTGGCCGCTTCCTCGGTGGGTGTGTCGTGGCTCCCACCTAATGGTGTGGAAGGTGGAGATATGAATAGCTACTTCCTGAAAGCTATACGAGGGCCTAGGTTGGGACCCTATGGCATCTATCCAACACCACTACTATCGATACCATGCATGTCGGTGTCAACAGGATCCAAAAATCTCTATATAAGAAAGAAAACATTTTTTCGTTTAGATAATGTAAAAGTTAAAAAACAAGCTTTCATAATTGATATTATGACATAAAAATATAACAAATTGAAATTATGGTTATTACCTTATATGTATTAAGCCTTGTCATAACTTCTCTGATCCTTTCTTCAACCTCGGGAGTTTGATCTAGAATATCTAACAAGTGAGCTAGTTCCTTGTTTCCTTTATTAATATTTTTCCTTATTAAAATCATAGGGTTGGGGGATTCATACAAATCCCTTTCGTCGATCTAATCATCATCAACATCATGTCCCGCCGACTACATATTTGACAAAATAAATGATAATTCAGTTATGTAAACATATAAAATAATTGATCGCCACAAAAATAAAATGCACATTAAATGCAATTCGAAAGATGTTGTTCATTTACCTATTCTGAGGCCGCTATTGATTTACCATGATCATCTTGCCACATTACAGTAAAATTAGAACCGTGATCATTATCATGAGAAATAAATTCAAATTTATGATAAATTCAAATGTATGAGAAATTCAAATGTTGATAACAAAAATAGAACATAATGAAAATCATAAAATATGAGAGTCATTGCTTACAGGTTGGGTAAATTAGTATACATACCTCCCCCATAATAGCAAAATCTGTATCTATTCAATTCAAATTGTAATCAATCAACATCTCTTCCCCTGCAGCTATTTATTTTATTGCACATACGAATACACGGTTTCCTTCATGCCCCTCAAATACGCAATTGGATCGCTTATTTGTGGTCATGGGTCATGTACTGTTTATAAACCTTGCAATATTCCCCATTTCTTTTGGCCTTCCGTTAATGTAGATAGTTTCTCCTTTATTTTGATCATTGTATTTTAGTTGTATATAATTTGCAGCCAAGCCATATCTTTGCATACTTTATGTATATTGGAATATTTGTATCCAATCTTTGTAGATATAACAGGGTCCGACGTACTCTATCAATTCAGTTAATCCTTTGTAACAGACCTTTATGCCATCCATGGAAAATATCCCCAAACCATGTAATTACAATGGAGCAATCTAATATATCCTTTCGTTTACACAAAAATCAATGTTTATTTCATGAATATCCTTGGGTACCCATTGTTTCACTACATGTTTGTACCTCAAGGGAACCTCGATGTCGTCTATTCTCTCATGATCATAAGAACATGATCCCCCTTTCACAAGAAAAAATTCCATGCGTTTATGGAATTTTCTTCTGATCTTCTCACCTCTAGTTGATCTCCGCCTATTAGACCTACTAGATGTCACTTTCCTCTATTCTACCTGAACTTCCCTCACTCAATGAAGATAGACCTGAAAAATACCTATTTGCTTGTACGTCCTATAAAACCATTAATGACAGAAACAATCAGTCAATCAAGATGTAACACTAGTTCATTTACTAGTATCCTATTAGTATCACAGTAAGATCATAATCATTACCACAGTGTTACTCTTTCTAGTATCCTATTATGTTTGGAATTTTTCTCATGTAACTTTACCCTAAGAGTTTTTGGACAAATTAAAGACAACCCAAATCATGGTATTTCTGAAAATAATGAACGAGAAAGGCAGAACTTTAACTCAACGAAAACACTACCCTCGTCAAAAATATGAACCCAAGGAGAAGAAATGGTATAAAGGTAAAGGTGGCCTATATATGTCAAAAGGGAGTGAGCAAATGAGAGTAAAGTGCATTGTTAAGTAACAAATACAAGAGTTTTTATTGATTTGTATCTTCACAACTCCCAAGGTATCTTCACAACACCTGATTTTGTTCACAACTCTCGATGCAATCTTACAACTCTCGAGGCATTGGTCAGAATGGAATAGGTAGTTTGGGGATATTCTTCATGCACATGGACCTCTCATGCCATGCCATGTTACAAATATTGGAGTGGAAACTTTTTTGCGCATTTGGAGGCATGTGTCACATAGTTTGATGGAAGACCTCCTAGTTTGATTGATGTTGCATATTGATGAGAAAACATGTGTCCTAGACAAGACCTCGATGGATAATATTTTTGTGGAAATGAACTTGGGAGATGGATTTTCTTGAAGGAATTAGGATTATGCTGCAAGTACAACAATCACCTTACAAATCCTAGACCTAGACCAACTAGCAGGTGATTAAGATAGGGGGTGATAGCTTTTCCAAAGAAGTGGATATTTTTCAAATCCCATCCACCTAATGATTTTGGATTTGGCAGCCTCTTCCAGGGTACTTAATAAAATCCACGTGTTCTTATTGCCTTTCCATAAGAAGTCAAATAAACTCTTTTTTATTTTTTATAGTGTCCCTACAAATATAAAGAAAAATAGTTCTAGTAGATAGGGGTTTCTTGAAGCACCGATTTTATCAATGTTAATTTTCCTCCGATGGAAATCCACATAGTACACTAGCCTAAAATTCTCTTCTCCACTTTGTGAAACAATCAAGGCCAATCTCTATGCCCATATGAATTTTCCTTTGGTACAAAACACATGTATTTTGATCATTTATTGAAATCAAGTAAGTTGAAGGGGAGATCGTGTTTTAACCCTCTAGTTTGAGATAATTTTTTGACCCTTCAAATTTCTTATCTCCTAGTCTAAAGAAAGAAATGGAGCATTTTGTCATGTTCATTTCCATCCATGCCACTATGCATTATAGATCAAGTACCTCATCTAGTGCTTTAGCCTCTCCAATAGAACCTTCCCCAAAAAATACACAATCTAAAGTTAGGAGGTGAGATAGTGAAACAATCCTACCAATCTGGATTCCTTTCAACCTTCCATTTAGTTTGTAAACATCAAAGATTCTTCTCAAGCCTTCAACAAACATTAAGAATAATAAAGGGAACAATGAACAACCATGCCTTAGGCCTTTTGTTGGTTTAAATAAAGTGGGTTGTTAATCCATTTACGAGCACAACAAAAGAAGATGATGTCAAGCATGCTTCAACCCAATTTATGAAGGGAACCTTAAATCTTGTGTGAGTAGATGTCAATTTTAGAAACATCCAATCAACCCTATCATATACTTTTCACAAATCAATGTTAGTTACAATTGAGGAAATCTTCTTTGCATTTATCAAGTGCAATCCTTCTTGGGATACCCCTACTACATCATGAATTTTTATGCCTTATAGGAAACCTAATTTCTCTTAGGAGATAGATTTTTATAGACGCACTTTAAGATTCTTGCAATTACTTTCGATATTATCTCATAGATAGAATCACATAAAGAAATAGGGAAAACATTGTCAAAGGAGGCAATATTGTCCCTTTTGGGAATTAGAGATAATAAAGTTGCATTCATGGCCCCAATAACCTTACTAGAGGTTCTTGATTCTTCTACTATATGATGCAAGAGCATCATAAGCAAGAAAAGTGGAGGAGAACTAGATATGCACCAGCAGTTTGAGGATGTTTTGAATTTGAAAGGATGGAGCATTAATGTAATATTTGGAAAAGATACTTTTGATTTTATCGTTTGGATATTGTAATGCATATCTTGAGCGATAGCTCTCATGTGTCGGTTGTAGTCAATTAATGTAATGAATGTAAAGTAGATGTAGGCTTTAATTTGATTAGATAGCTAGAAGTCGTAGGA
>JASDQU010103724.1:88414-141699 GCA_032191745.1 Picea mariana
CATGGCAAGTGGCTAACCCTGCAACCATGAGTGGAGTTATTGTGAATAGGAAGGTTTTGTAGGCATGGGTAGTTACATTGAACATTCGGTAACTATGTTTGGTTACTAATCTATAATGATCCAATGCAATCATACCAATTGAATCTTTACTAGTCCATAATGATCCAATGCAATCATACCAATTGACTCTTTAAGAGTGTATTAAATTGATTATTCGTTAACCATTAACAACAAAGAATCTTGTAACATTGGCCATATAAGTGTTATATTTGTTTAGAAATCTAGAAAGCTTGTAGATCGATCTCCATTTGGAAAAAAAAGGAGAGTATAACACCCATGGGTGTAATTGAAATGCAACTTGTATTATGTAGATTTGAACATAATCAATGAGTTTGAGAAAGTTATAGTATGAGGAAGAATGAATTAAAAGAAAATAGGGACTCCACCATTCTTATGCACAATTTTGTTTATAATCATAACTGGGGGATTTGTATTAATTAAAAGTTGTAGCAGAGCTAGGTTGAAATTTAGTTCTAGAAAGAAGTTTACACACCAAAAAGATGTAATGTTCTAGCATATAGTTATATATCCTAAAAAAATACCTAAAGACTTAATAAATTAAAAAATGTATTTATTTATTTATTTGTAGGTGAGTCAACTAATGGTTTCATCCTTAGCTTCTTTGGCTGGGCCCATCATTATCTTTCATGTTTCCTCCTCAACCAAAAGTTGATGGACTACATTATCTTTCACAGGAAAATTAAAGATTGAGCTTGTAGAGTGAACTTGGGTGTGGATTCTAGAGTGCCTCTCAATAGACAATTGAGAAATAAGGTGATGTAGCTAAGTTAGTTCAGTCTATAGTGCATTGATATGCCTTTTTTGCTACAAAAGTATGCCCATTATAACATCAATTTGGGAGCTCATAATGGTTTCCTAAACTACAATTTTCCCTATCATTGAGACTGTGTAGGATGTTGTCATGACCATCAATAGATTCCTCATGAAATTGAACATCCCTCCTATTATCCATTAATTCCTTATAATCCATCTGCTTGGCACTATTAAACAGGGCACAGAGATGGAAGGAATGCTCTCCAGTTCTAGAATTATCGGGCTTATAATATGAGGCCAACAATAGATGAATGAAGTATGAAGTGGAAAGAACAAGACCAATATGTTCCTGACCTGAAATCCATAGAAAAAGCGAGAATGAAACCCCTAATGCTAACATAAGGCTGAATAAGAAACAAACAAAACTCCTAATAAACATGAACCTTTCCATGGAAATAACTAAATCTTCTAAACGAGACTCAAATAAAAACACAAAAAACCTCAAACTTGGAAATCCAATAAAGAACCACCATAGTTTTTCCAAGGTAGTAGTTGGATTCCCTGAAGAACCAAAACTGAGTAACACCAAAGCCTTCATACATGAATTTAAACTAGAAAAATCCCAACCAAACTTGAAATGTTTGTGTTAATGCCTAGGGAAATCCAGACTCAATTCCATAATCCCACTTCCCTTGTGTTGCACTCAAGTAGGGTATTCATTAAATGGTGAAAGGGGAGATACGATTGTGTGCTATTAGAGGAGGCGTCTCATCTCACACTTTCTCTCTCCATGTGTGTTGCGTGTCATGTGATAAGCCATTTTCCCTCTTCATTGAATGCTACATGGGTTATTAATTATTAATCATGGAATGGATTGGAGCTACTCATTACCATTAATAAGGATTGTCCCCACATTTTTTGTTGTGGCTAGCTTGTCTTGAAAATCCGCCATCGAGTTTTTTTAATTCAAAATGTGGTATAAATTCACATCGTCAATTTCATAGGAAGAGAAATATGACTCAACTATTGTTCATTTTCATTTTTGATAGATTAATTAATCGATCCCCACTCTCTCTGGTGTAGGGTGTCAAGGCTATGAGGAGTACAACCTATGAGGGAATATTGAAGTAAGATAATTAAAAGAGACATATGTGTGGGTGGTGAACCAAAATTCCTACATATCCAAAAGTAGAAGTTAGACCAAGTAGAAATGTCAAAAATATATTTTTTCCCTTGAAAAATCAACGAATCTATGAATGGATGGAGATCATGACTATAGATCAAAGGTTGTTTCCTCATGACATTGTCTTGCCACAGATCAATAGAATGTCCATTGCCAAGAAACCAAGTTAATTTCTCTTAGACGATTGGGATGGATTCTTTAAGTAATTTCCAAATATGTGATCTCTCCCTTACTTCATAAACAACATCTAGGCATATTTTCCTTTCCCCCTCAAATTATTTTTTTATGCATAATTATCTTCCACCACTTTCTAGTGATTAATATCCAAAGAAGTTTGGTTCCCATATCTAAATTCATCAAGGAGGGATCCTTAATACCAATACCACCATGAGAATTTGGTTCCCTGACTATAGAACGATTCACTAAGTGAAATCTCTATGAGTTGGACTTTCCTTCTTGCCATAAAAATATTCTTAATTCTTGGGAAATTTGATGTTTGACTTTAGTAGGAGTGAGAAGTGCTAAAATATTGAAGATGTGCAATGACAAGAGAACTGATTTGATAAGGACCATTCGTCTAGTAGGGTTAAAACACTACACTCCCCACTAAATAAAATTATCCTTGATCTTACTAATGACATGCTACCATAGTTCTAAGTAAGAAGAGTGAAAATACATGGGCATGAAAAGATATCTAATGGAGGACCAAGCTTAAATATGTGGAAACAATAAGACTCTAGAAATGGAATTGATTAGATTCTTATTTATGTTCCAAGAATAAATTTGACATTTATTGTGATTGATCATTCCCCCATAGACATGGATAAATAGATCCAATAACTTCTTAAACTCGATCACCATGCTAGTGGAGGCTCCTCCCAAAATCAAAGTGTCGTCATCAAATTGGGAATGTTGATACTTTTTACCCCTCTTACCACTTTTATGCCTGCCAGATTCCTATCGCAACTCTTAAATTCAAGCTTCTTGCTAAGAGATTCAACCATAACAATGTATAGCAATGGAGACAATGGGTAGCCCCAATGAAGACCTCTACTAGATTTGAAAAAAGAGGTGGCTCTTCATTGACCAAAGGAAAAATCCATGGGTTGCTAATACAAGAATATATCCAACGAGTGAAAGTAGGATAGAATCCAAATTTATGGAAAATATAAAAGAGAAAAGAGTGCCTAACCTGATCAAAGGCATTAGCCATATAAATATTAATGATCATACATGTGTCTCATTGGATACGACTAAAATAGATTTCCTACTGAACCATATTAATGTTATCCACAATCTACCTCTTTTCCATAGATCCAACTTGGTTTTCATAAATTATTCTTGGTAGAATTTTTTTGAACCTGTTGCCAATGATTTTAGTCATTATTTTGTAAGAGGCATCGCATAAATAAACATTTTTAAATATGGAAAAATAAGGAAGAATTATGTTCCTTTAGAATGAGAGCTAGAAAGGTTCAATTTATTTCTCCTATTTTGTTGGATTTGTGGACATATTGAAGAATACAAATAAAATCAAACTTGATGTTATTCCAATAGTCCTAGAAAAAGTGAATAGAATATCCATCTAGACTAGGTGCTTTTTCCAGAGCAAGTTCCCAAATTGCCTTCATTATCTCGTCCTCATTGATTTCCCGAGTTAATCTACCATTCTCTCTTTGTGAAATTATTGTTGAAATGTTTTCCATCATGATTGTTATCTCATTTGGTCTCCTCCACCTTTTCCAGTATACAAATATGCAATATGTGTATGTTATTTTTCCTTTATCTCGTCAAAGGAGAGAAGAGTTACACTAGTTGATGTTCTAATTTCCTTGAAATTTTTTTCCCAAAGTTTGGCACATGATTTCTTATGAAAAAAATAATGTTTCTATCCCTTTCTTCTATCCAAATACTTTAAGAATTTATGTTTAATTTGGCCTCATCTAATCAAATATATTTTTGGTAAGTTTGGAAAGCATCATTCTCTTCAACTAGTAGTTCTTTGGTGACTTGTTCTAATTTTATACTCTAGTATGGCATGAATCATATCTAGTTTTTCTTTTCTCTTTAGAAGCTCTCTTTCCAAAGAATAATATGAGTTCTTGACACACTGCTTGAGATATTTATTTGTGTCTCTAAGATTTTTTTCCCATATATACATAGGAGATCGGACTATCCAATTGCTCCATGCTCAGGAATTGATGTCTAACATATATGTGTCCTATAACCATAATTGATTATTTCTAAAGGGAATGGATCTATATGATCCAGGTGGATATTGGTGGCCACCCACCTGTTCCAAATTCCAACTGGCTCATCTTAACAGTTTTCAGTTCAGCATGTTTCTCTGTAATGGCGACATTTCTTTGTAATTGTGGGTTCTGCACTTCTAGGGATATCCGAAAACCCTGCATAGCATCCAGGTGGATATTGGTGGCTTCCCACCTATTCCAACTAGATTTTTTTGGAAGTTTTCACATCGGTACATATTTTTGTACTTTCAGGGCCATTTTGGGGCCCTAAATAGTGTTTTCTTGGATTTCCATAATAAAAATGTAGACAGAGTCAATGCTTGACAATATAATGTGTATTTATTGAAAATACCTTTCCAACGGGCTATCACATGCCTAAAACAAAGATCGTATGCAAAATTTACGAACTCAGGAAGTTGATGTACTAACTTATCCCAATGGGGCCCACATGAATTTTGTTGCTTCTTCTCCTAGAGTTAGATTTTTAGAGTTTGTTTTCATAGGGGAAGACCCAGGTTTCAACGCTCAATAATGCACCAACAAAACCCTAACTATCGGTCCTTTCGAAAACACCTGCGGAGTAGGCGAAGTCTCACTCAAGGTAAAGGTAAGGGGGGTTACAGGACGCAGGTGTTTGTAACCAAGATGGGATACATATCTGTGATAAAAACACTTCACAGAGTATTCTAGCAACACTTTAGGAACAACATGGATTAGTTTATTGGTCTTATTAATATCGCAAAACACACCCAAAGATAGACCGACGCAGTAACAATGACAATATACACATAGCACTTAACATCATAAGTTAGATCTAACATTCATTCATCCTTAACACAAGTAAAGCACTAAGAAGCAATAGATCTATCTATCATACACAATAATCAGAGCACTGAGCAGATTTATAACATAAACAATAAATCACAAAGCAAACCAAAGACACAAGATATACATGGTTCACCCCAGAGTGGGGCTACGTCCACCAACTGCTTCGTCTTCTTTAATATTCATCAATATCTTACATTCATATGCTTCTATGCACTAAGCCATAGAGCCAAGCTTCGCACTAGATAGGAGATCTTTGCACTGAGCACCTGATCCTCCTTCCCAAACTAGGTCAAGGCACAGAGCCAACTTCTCTATCAAGCACAGATCCTTACATACACATTTTTTTGCACGAAGCAAATCAGAACTACTTTCAATTAGCTACTTCACTCTTACATCGCTTGCCTCTACCATACATCCTTACACTTATTTATACAATTCCTTACAAAAAAGGCCTAATCATGGGTAAAACTCCATGGGATGACATCTTATAACCCATTACAAAACCCCTAAAGAACCCCTTACTGGGTCCACATAGCCTGCAAAACAAGTGAGATCAGTGATCTCAGCTCTGCCTGGGTGCTCCTTCTTCGACCACCCTGTCGAATTCAAAAATTGGTCCAAACCTGACCAAGGTTTCCTCAAAATTTGGTCGAGGGCCAACAGGCCCCCAACACTCACCTATGACTCATCTCGAGTCACTAAGGTCTGGGTAATGTTGCTTCGAAGGCCTCGAGATTAACTCCAACTGCCTTGACTTGCTGCTTTGCCTGAGCCTCCTGCTCAATGAGCTCTTGGATCATCTGCTCCATAACAAGCCCTTCCAGGCATTGTTCCATTGTTACAACCACTTGGTCTAGTTGCGAGCCCTGACCCTCAATTTCTTCGAACACCTTGTAGGCTTCATTCTGCATAGGTTGTAGATTATGTGCGACTTCCATTACCTTGCCCTGGAGGGCAATGATCTATTGATGCACTACGTGCTTCTCCTAAGATATCTTCATTCTTTCTACCGCAATGAGTAGCTTCATTTGCGCCTGTACTACAATGCCTGCTGTTGCGCCTCCTGTAGTTGTGCTTCCAACTTCCTTATCTTTGGGTATTCTGTGAGGCATTCATAAGTCTACGTGCTTCTATCGCTTTGTTTTCATTCTTATGCGAGGGATCTGATTCTTACAAGTGCATTCTTAGTGGCTTCCTCTCTTTGGTCGTGCACCTACTGCGAAGTTCTCGCACTAGTACATTTGGGTCAAATTCTGATGGCATGTTCGACGCAATTGCCACTTTATATTGTCGGGAGAACGACAAATAATAAACCCCCTCAAATGTCATTTCAAATGATGTCACTTTTCCGATGTCATAGATTTCGTCTTTATTGCGATGTTTCATGTAGACACGTGTCATCTCGGATTTGACTGTCCAAACCCCATATAGCCATCGTAAGACAGACATCTTGGATGTCGCAAGAGAGACGTCTTGGAGGTGGAAAGAACGACGTCTTGGAGGTGGAAAGAGAGATGGTTTGGAGGTTTCAAGAGAGACAACTTGGAGGTGGCAAGAGAGACGTCTTGGAGGTGTCAAGAGCGACGTCTTGGAGGTGGCAAGAGCGATGTCTTGGAGGTGGCAAGAGCGACGTCTTGGTGGTGGCAAGAGAGATGGATTAGAGGTGGCAAGAGTGACGTCTTGGCAGTGGCAAGAGAGATGGATTGGAGGTGTCAAGAGAGACATCTTGGAGGTGGCAAGAGAGACATCTTGGAGGTGGCAAGAGTGACGTTAAGAGGTATCAGCTCCGATGTGTTTTCTATGGGAGCGACACTCTTGGAGGTGGCAAGAACGACGTCTTGGAGGTGGAAAGAACGACGTCTTAGAGGTGGCAAGAGAGATGTCTTGGAGGTGGCAAGAGAGACATCTTGGAGGTGGCAAGAGAGACATATTGGAGGTGGCAAGAGAAACATTAAGAGGTATCATCTCCAATGTGGTTGCTATGGGAGAGACACTCCAAGACGTCGCAATAGTGACTGTGTTGTAGGTATTTAAAAAACAAATACAATATAAATACTGAGAGGGATAGGTACATTAACCTTTGATAAGATACTAGCCATATCAATATTTAAATCTATATGATTGGTATTGGATATGGAAAGAGTGAGGTTAAGAGGTATCAACTCTAATGTGGTTGCTATGGGAGCGACACTCCAAGACGTCGCAATAGCGACTGTGTTGTAGGTATTTAAAAAAAAATTACAATATCAATACTGAGAGGGAAAGGTACATTAACCTTTGATAAGATACTAGCCATATCAATATTTAAATCTATATCATCGGTCTTAGGCAAGGTTGGTTGAGGAGGAGGACTAAATTCCAATGGTAAAGGGGGTCTTGTCTAATGAGGTTTAGGATCACTAGGATATGTATTGGGTGTGTTATCATACGAACTCGCAATTGTTGAGCTAAAGTATGAAAGCTCAAGTGCAATCATGCGTAAATTAGAGGGAAGGCCCCTATTACCTCACCAACCCTATTTCACTTCAAGCCATATTTCCTCCGAGTGAAAGGGGTTTCCCTCAATTAAGATTGTGAGGAATTAGGGCAAGGAATCTCAATGTGGAGAGTGAAGTCCGAAAAAAATGTGTTTGGGTAGCTTTAGACTATTGAAGAAAGTACTTGGAGGTCTCAAGATCAATGTCTTTTCATTGGGCATATGGAGTTAATGTAGTGCTTCAATGGAGACCGAGGGAAAAATAAGACTTGAAAGTCTATCATAGGATTATCGCCTCATAAGCCTAGGTCAACCTCTTAGGAGAGAAAACCCTAGAGTTTATCCCCTCATAAACACTAGGTGTCGTCCTATCCCTTCAATGGCTACTAACACAATATCAAGACAACTATGTTTTAAACCCTAGGGAGATAGCCACTTCTAACCCCTAGAACTAAACCCTAGCCAAGAAAAGCCTTAAGGGGATAGCCACTCATAACCATTAAGGAAAACCTTGAATTCTTAAATGAGTTAATATGGATAAAACAAGGGAAGAGGATGATCACTCTCAATCCTTCCTTAGGGTTTCAAGATTGTTCAAGGAGATAGCAGTTGCAAGGGTTGATCTTGGGATGGTAAATATGGAAGAATAGAATGAAGTAATCATAGCATAATAAAGTGGATTTGTTTCTTATGTCCATCAATTTATTTGGGATGCGCTAAAAGCAGGACATAAAACAAATTCAAGTGATCTCCAAGTATTCTACCCTCTTCATTTTGTGGCTAGATATGGTGACATATTAGTTCCTTAGAAACTTCTACATCAACATGTATTCTCAGAAGGCTATATGCAATCGTTAATCCCTAGACAAAGTTGGGAATATAGTTCTATATTGAATTGATCTCAACTTGAACTTGGATATTAGTTTCTTGTGCAAAATATTCTTCTCAAGAAGACTAGAAGTATTTTTATACAAAGAACTAACTTCATTTTGAAGTATTTCATTAGTATCATGTAATGAATCAATGGAATTAGGAAGATTGGATTTAGTGTCCTACAATGAAGTAATTTCATTGGGTATTTCATTGTTATACTTCTATAAAGATGTGACTTTCTCATTAAACTAAGTAATAATATCCCACGCTATATTTTTTCCATTATGTAGCTTGGTATTAGTCTCTTTAAAGGACGAGTCTATGGGTTGGGAACATGAAGTGCAAAGGCCCCCTTAACCTTCAAAAACAATGACCACCTTAAAAAATTCCCCAAGTCCAAAAAATAAAAAAGGCATATATTTCAAGACCATGGGCAGTGTTTGATCTAGTAACCATGTATACATCTTTAAGTCAGATAAATTCATCTTTGGAGACAAGGTGGATTGGAATAATTGAGACAAATTGGACAAATTGGAATAATTGGCTTGCCTTAGTCTGTGGTTTTAAGGTCTTTCCCTAATAAGTAGTAGTAATAGCTTGAGTTTAGTTCAGTATTAGTTCTTTGTCTTTCTCTATGGGATTAACACATGTAATGTACACTATTAGAATATGTGTTGTTAGTGTGGAAATGTTTCTAATGGTATATATTCTCAATAATATCTTAGTGAAATCAAGGAGGTGTTTGATATCATGTACAAGTAATACTGGATTTATCCATTGATGAAGAAATGAGTGGATTTATACTATGACTTATGACCTATAGATCACTTACTTGGTGATTCTTATTACTATGAATCCCATTACATGTCGAACTCTGATTGGTGATTCTTAGATATGGCACTAATTAACACCATTGAGACATATCCATCCTGTTGTGATCCTTTCTTCATATTGCATATTCAACAATTTACCACAACCTGGTACTGATCAAATCTGGTGTAGATAGTAGTACTTTTCCATTGAGATTATTCCCATTTCCCCTTTTCCACTATTAAGAGATATAAATATAGAGAGAATTATATATGATATTATTACATTCCATATTTCACTAATTAATGGATTGACATCATAGTTTTTATATCCATTCAAAGGCTTAAGGAAAGGGTGCCCAATGTCACCCCTTTTGTTCTTGATTACTACAAATTCCAGAAGGATTGAGAAGATTAATTTTATATGCCAAAAGAAAAATATATTTGGGAGGTATAAATATAGGCAGTTCATTTCGCTTGACTCAATATACCTTTTTTTGATGATGTATTTCTCTTTTGTGATGGGTCCATAAGAGATGCACTAAACTTTAAAGAGATTTGGATCTGTACAGTACGGTTACAAGTTTGTGCCCTTGTAACCCGTTGATGGATTTTAGAAGCCTTCAAGTACACTAAGACACCAATATATTGCAGGCGACCCCTCAAGTACTAGGCACCAATACGTTATAGTGAGTTGTCATTATCAAAAATATTAATCTATAGAGTTCAACACATTAGCTTTTTAACACTGCTTGATATTACCACTGATAGTGTAGTTGAAAATACAATAGACATCCATGTTAGAAGATTATTCAAAATATATTATAGCATTAAATGTCAAAAAAATGTCATTGATAACATCTATTGTCTTTAGATATGGTAGCTTTTTAATTAAAACTATACATCATGCAACATTGCAAATAACATACTTAATAGCACACACAAGCTCTTCTATTAAATTTTTCCATAATTTAACATATTCCAGTGACCTTATTTATTTCCTGAAGAATAAAGAGAGATTTACAAAGAGCACATTAGATGATTTTTGATAGGCCAGATATAAGCACGCTAGAATATCAGACTAAATTACAAAATTTTCACCCCTGAAGTATTCTTACTCATTTTGTAAGTTTCCTACAATTACACTAAATCGTCACTATCCAACTCAAAGTTCTAAGTTCACCGCTAGTGATTACAATCTTGCAACACTGGAGATATTCTAGGTATGGAAGTAGACCAATTTTCTGACATCTCAGAATATGTTTGTTTTAGCCTCCATCTTCTCCAAGTCTTCTTGTGATAACAATGATTTCTTGCTACCACTGCCTGCCTTGTCATATGGTTGAGCCATCCGATGCAAAAACTGATTTTACTTATAGTAAAAAGGCTAACATTAGATTATTCTTGGAAAATAATTTGCATATACAAGAATATAATCTTACAATAAATTTATTTACCCTGGCAAAGCAGGCATATATATGCGTTCATTATAAATTGCACAGGAAATTATGTCAGAAAGCTAAATTCAAAAGGAAGTTTTATCCCATCCAGCCAAGATGAAAAGGCATTAAAAGTTATCAAAAAAGGCATTAACAATTAGTAAAATAGGCATTCATGCACCCCTCAGATCTGATATGAACCCAAAAGTATTTATAATGAGAAACAAGATCCCACGTGTATGATCAAATCAAGGACCACTAAAATATTCATGTTTAAGCTTTCAATAGTTTATGATGCAATGAAGATTCTATTATTCATCATATTAGAATGTTAATCTCTCGTTAAATTATAGTGATATTGTCCAACATATATTCTATATTATGAGATTAATAAGTCAACTAAAGATTACAAGATGCCCAAATTGATGTATTGTCTTGCACCAGTGTAGATCCATCTTAAACCTAGGTCTATCAAGCACCAAGAGGGATCAAATTTCTTAAGGTGTAATTTTTTTTTTATCATTTCATTCCATGCCAAGTATTAATAATTTTGATCCTTCTCAGTGCTTGATAGATCTAGGTTTAAGATGTTTTTTTTTAACTGAGCCATTTTTTTTTTTGTTGATATTTTTTTTTTAATCGAGCCCTTTATTTTTATTGTTGTTATTTTTTTTAATAGCACTGAAATTAATGTTTTTTTTTAATGTAACATTATCTAACCTAACCTAACATTAACGTGACGACATCTCCCCCATACTAGGCTGTAGAAAACCTCACTACTCTTTGTGCAATGATTAAATATTGATTTTTCCTAGGAAAGCAACAGGTAATGTGTGAAATGAAGGCCTTCTGCATTTCAAACTGTAATTTTGATTCAAGTGGTTTCTTGTTTTCTTTGTTTAACATTGACTGGACAAGCTACATTAATAGAAAAAGGAGAGTTTGTGTTGTGCCTGCACTTTCACTTGGTTAGTTTAACTGAACTTCATAATCCAAATCCACTTAATTTTCACAATTGTATGCACTCTTTGGTTTCATCATGCCATTTGGCCATGCATATTAATCCATATTTTACAATTCCGTGCACATAATCATATGTTTTCACAAAAACCGCAGGTTTAGCATGCTCTCTAGAACAATGTACACACAACAACAACAACTTTCAAAACTACAAGAAAACAAACATGAGAGATCATTTCACCAAAGAATATTGACATCACTGCAAGATACAAGAGTGATACTCATCTTAAACTAAATCAAACTGTAGAAACTAGCTGCCAAGAGATATTACACCATCCAGCCATAGGCATTCCAACTTAAATACCACAGCCAGGCCCCCAAGCTGAGGTTATGATGTGACAAGCTGCTAAAGAAAATTTGTGAGCTTTCTTACAAACCTTCCAACAACTATGCTCAAAGCCCCAGTGTTCAACAGGGACATGTCCCACATAGTCAGGGGTGCGGCCCCCATGCCTCCCACACCCCCTGTGACGGGAGGGTGCTTGGTAAAACATTTCGTTAGACCCCCCATTTTGCAAAAGTCAGTGAAACACACAATAAAACATTTTACCAATGTGCAGGACATGTTTCACAAAACAGAGAGCTTCTAGGTCCCTCCACAACACCCCCCCACCCCTGAAATGTGGGATGCATGTGTGCTTTCCTTATGATTTTTGTTTAAAAAACCCAAAAAATAAAATAAAAAAACATAAAAGAGGTTTAAAACTTTGCAAACCAAGAATCCATTGAATAATGATGAATTTACATGGGATGAATTATTATGTTGGGATATTTTTTTTTTTTTAATTTTAGAGACAAGACCCCCTATGCTAGAGATATCAATGTCCCCCTATCCCACATGAATTTCCTTAAAATTTGGGGAGTGTCTCCACACATCCCCCATGTGTGTTTCCCCTTGCTATGCTCCAACATCTCGAAAACTTGGTGGAACATTGCAAAACCCTCCTAACCTACACACTACAACAGGGCTGAGGGAAGTATGGTTCAACTGGCACCATAGCTAGCTTAGTTGTTCAAAAAGGTGAAACCCATAACAACTTGAGACCTTAAAAGGAGAGCATAACTACAACAATTAGCCAGTAACCTTCCTATCCTACTCACTATTAAAAGACCTCCTTGCCAACCTACTCATTGGAACAAGAGGCTCCAATCCCTGATAGCCTAATTGCTAGGAGAAAGAGGTACCATTAAACTGCATCATAGCCAACTCTTCCTTAATCAACACTGCCTTCCCCTGAACATGAGCAAGAATTTCATCCATTTAGTTTGCATTAAGCCCCACCATTAACTCCATTTGCAATACCAAATCCATGTACATGAGCATATGACCATGGGGCTTTCGACCTCTAAATGAAAAATCCATTTTCTCCCTCCTCTTGCTTGCCTGCATGAGCTTCACGTGAGCATGAGAATGTCATATCAGGATGGAACGGAACACCCTTGGAGTCTCAAGATTGAACTTTTACGGAAACTTTTTTCCGCGTAAAAAAAGTTATTTTTTCTCGAGGTAGATACTCACCACATGCCTTGCCTCTTGCTTGCTACTTGTCACATCATGACCCCCAATGCCTGTTAAAATAACTTTCCAATGATGCTAGGAAAATTCCAAAGGTCCCTCTACCATGAGAACAACCTTAGAGATCTGAGTCTTAATGGGAAATTGAGGAAATGACATTTTTGTGAGTAGATACCAAACCCCCTTGGGGATTAGGCTAGGGAGTAGCCTTAAAACATCCTTGATAAGAAAAAATTGTCTTGCACTTGAATATCTTTGTGATGCCTCAATGCTCCCATACTAATGTATCGCTGGGTAGTTTACTATATAGACATGGTTATTCCGGATTTACTTTGGAGAATGAATGCTTGAAGCTTGAACTCTCCATTCAATCATGTATAAATTATGATAACAGAAGCCTCATTACTATTAAAGGTCCAAAAATACATGTAAAAACCAAAACTCTTCTAGTTGAGTCCATACTAACCTCTGTAAAATATTTTGTTGATTGAGTAGGACTTATGCAATATGCTAAATGTTCATTTTGAGTGAGGCTAGGAAATGAGTAGATCTCAACTTGAAAGTAGGAAACGAGTAGATTTCAAGCAAATATTGTCTTGCATTAGAATCCTTTTCCAATGCCTTATTGCTTTTACACAAAGCAATGGTGGGGTTTCCCATCATAGTATGGTTTTCTGACAAATGGCAGGTCAGACAATCACTGCTTATCACTCCAAAATTGGAGTGATTAAATATTAATGGCCAAAACTGAAATTCCAAAAGCCTTGTGTAACAATAGATACAAAATCCCCTTGTCCTAGGACTTATAAAAACCCATCATTACTACTCTTTTATACACTATATCCCTCTCACTATTAATTCCAACATACTTTTGGAAAAATAAATCCAGTTCCACCAATAAGAAATGATGAATACAAACAATATTATGTGTCTATGTGCTTGCAGGACAACTTCAACAACCCTATGCAAACTTGTCTATGCTTCAAAAGAAACATGAAGCACTAACATGAATAAATCTCACTTTGATTCAGTTTTGAAAGCTTATATAGTCACCTATATCCAGTATGAAGGTAGATATGGTTTCACCTATAGTCAAGAAACATTAGTTATGTTTGTAGTCATTTATTCATGACATTACAATGTTTAATGTTTTATTGCACCATGAGGAACATTCTACATTACAATATGAATATTAGGTATAAGTGTCACGAGTAACCATGATGCTGATTTCATTCCGACTTTTCACATAAAATGTATTAATGTACTTCAATAATAATAACATTAAGGGGAAAGGTTTTCACCTCAAGTGATCTGATCCTTGTTGGTGCATGATAGATCCGAGCTTAAGATGGATCCAGGATGGTTATTGATAAGTCATGTAACACAAGAATCAGTTGGTGAGTACGGCTTTGTAGACCACAAATTTCAAATACTTATGGTTGATTAACAAACACATCTTTCATATACTTTGTACACTTTACAAGGCTTGATCTTCATTTACAAAGGTAATGTCATATAGAGATTGTGATAGAAATTGGACTTCAATACTAAAAGTTGGATCCTTCTATGCCATGGCTCTACTTCAGAGTCTAGACCACCACACATTCAACAAGGGTTTGTAGAGTAGAGCACTATTTCTATGTTGAACATGGAGTATTCACCTCTCTCTCATAGATTAGAACACATGCTTCTTTTAGTTTATTTTTGGAATATATTTGAAGTCCCTTAACTTCCTAGTGTAGGAAACAAATATGAATTATATACAACCTACAAGTATGGAAGTTAATATGTTAAATCTTCCATTGTGCCTAATGGGGTAGAGGAGTAGAAAACAAGAGTTGTTCTACAAATATTCAATTGTTCCTAATGGGGTAGAGGAGGAGCAAACAAGAGTTGTTCGACAAATAATTTTTTTCAAACAATGGACTTCCAAGAAGGCTTCAAGTACTTGGTCAGCTAAAACCAACTGAATACAGGAAAATAGAATAATGATGGATGATTGTTAAGATTGAGTCTAGAACCAAGCAGTGGTGTAACAGATGGCTCACTTTGGGAGGTAGAATTACATTTGTTAAGTTTTCCTTAGAGGCAATACATGTTTAATGGAAATCAGTAGGTTTTATCCCAAAATGGGGGCTGGAGGTTATCAAGAAGAAATGTTTTAAATTTGTGGACAAGAAAGAGGGTAACTAATGGAATCCTTTTAGTTAAATAGTAGGATTAGCCAAGCGTAAGGAGGTCAAAGGATGGGGACTTAAGAAAATTCACTTGTTTCGAGAGGGCTTTGGCAGACAAGTGTGTGTGGATGCTAATAGCCAAAGATAGTTTGTGGAGTCATGAAGTGGTCCAAAAATACATTTCTCCTCTTTCAATAAAAGAATGAACAAGAAAGGGTAATAAATCTTCTAATAACATGTATTGAATGTGAAAGGTCATTCTGTTGTCCTTTCCTTTAGCTGGCAATTGGTTACAATGGAAAATTGGAAATGGAGAGGAAGTGAGGATCGGAGCAGATCCCTCGGTGAAAAGTAGTGATGTGTATAAACTTACAATGGAAAATTTTAACGATGCAAAGTATAGGCATCCATAAGATATCTCAAGCAATGAATCCTTCTACTAAAATATGGAAGTAGAGGTGGAAAACAAGGGAGAGTATAAGCATATAAAAACTGGAAATTGGGTTGTGGAATGGGTACATTGGCCAGTTAAAAATGAACCATGTGTATTTTTTCATCAATTGGGTGTAGCTCGAGTGGCTTTGATGAGAAGTTGTTACCCTCCCCACCTTGGTTTAAATCCCATTGTATGTCATATTTCCTCTTAATGCACCAATTGTTGATGAGCTATATATGATCTATCATAAATTGTTGACCCAACCTTCTGCCCTAAAGAATCTAGAGTTTACCCTAGGTACCATTCTCAGAATGCAAGGAAGTGCCTAGTTGGTTTTCCCCAGGATATGTTACCTAAAAAAAAAACATGTAAAAATAAGAAATAAAAAGGGCATGTTGGTTTGGTATAAAAACCCAACGTTGGAGATTAGATTGGGCTACACAACATTGGTTGAAGAAGAAATTCAGGAAGTGGAGCTTTGGTGGTGCAAATCCTTATGGAGGTTAGAAGCTCCTTTGAAATCAAAAATTTATATGTGGCTTGCCTTAATGGATAAGATGCTTACCCGAGAGGTTCTTCAAAGGCATAATTGACAGGGACCTGGAAGTGCTTCAAAGGCATAATCGACAGGGACCTGGAAGTTCTTCAAAGGCATAATCGATAGGGACCTAGAAGATATACATTATGCAGGCAGGCAATGAAAACGATCAACCATCTATTGAATAATTGTTTATATGGAAAGAAAATTTGGGTAGAATTGGAATTTATCACTGGCTGCGAGGGAAAATGGAATGGTAAATCTGTAGGGGAGTGTCTCAAAAACTGGATGCAAAATAAGGAGCTTAAAGAATATATATCCCTTCCATTGTTGGCTTCTTGGATTATTTGGCTTGCATGCAACTCAAGTATATTTCAAGATAAAGGGATGCCTTCCTTTCAATGTGCTTCACATATTATAGTTACTTTTTTCTGGTATCAAGATTCAAGATACCTATAAAGGGGATCAAACAAAGAATATTGGAGCACCCTTTAATAGAGAAGAGAGAGGCCAAGGGTTGTTTTGATGAAGCTATCCAAGGGAAGGTAGAGGTAAGTAGAGTAGGTAGTGATGTGCTATTTCTGTCAGAAGATCATTACTTTCACTTTAAAGAAAGGCGAGGGAAAGGTTTTAATAACATGGCAGATCTTTTAGCATCGAAATTGTTGATTAAGTGCAACACCTACAAGTCTTTGTTCATACTTCAGTGTCCATAAATTGGATGGTTGGTAGGTTTAGGAAGGAGAACCTTCTCCTCCTCCCAATCCTAGAACAACTAACGTAGGTGGGGTCATCCTTTTCAAAGGTGTCGTTTCTCCATATGTATAGACTCTGGAGCAGAGAAAATTTTAGGGGCTATATATCACCGTTGAGCTATTTTTCCATTTTTTTTCCAAAAATGTATTCGCCACTTCCATTTTTTATAAAAGTGATTTACCAAAATTCTATAGAATAAAATCATTTTACCTTAAAAATAGCCCAAATTTTATAAAAAATATAAAAAAATACTTGGAAATTTGAATATTTTTAGAAAAATATCGCCAAACATTTAATACTTCGCATATTAAGGACTAGTAAGATTCACCAAGGTTTCTGCATTCTAAGATAAATTCCCATCCTTAAAATTATCCCTTCTCTAGAGAACTAAATGCATAGACAGATCTATTTTCCAAAGAAGGTCTATGTATGGAATTCTATATAGCTTGGGTCTAGGAGTTCAAGCATGGCATTGGCATGCCTGGTCAGCCTTGGAAAATCAACCTAATATGATTCAATGGAAGGGGGATGATCACGGCCTTGAATTGTATGTTTTTCTTCAGGGGTATAAGAATGACAAAGTCATTATTATGTCCTTGGAATGCTAGCTATAGGTTATTGGTAAGCCTAGTTCTTATGAAAAGGCATACAATGTGAATGGATGGAAGTAAATTTGTATGGAAATAATAAGAACATTGAATAGTTGGACCCAACTCTTTGATATACCTGCAATAAATCTGGAGGTTGTCACAACTTTGCAAATTACAATGTCTATTACCAAAAGTTAGAAGATAATATCCATGTGTAAGCTCTAAGGTATTATGAATTGGAATGGATTAAGATCCCTGGCTAAGTCTACCTAGGATAAAGCATAGATTATTTATGTGTGACAAATCTAAAAGAGGTTGCAATTAATCAACAATATGGTGAAGCGTTGCCTACATGGCCTTCTATAAAAAAGGGTCAACCATACATGGTGGATTATGGAATCTAATGATTAATCTAGACAAAATCAAAATGGATTATGAAAATGAAGATAGTATGGTTTCTTCATGAGGCTTTATAGGTAATTTTTTTTATTTAAATTTTGGGAGGAAATATCCTCAAAGAAAACTCAGTAAGATTTTTTTTAGATGACATATTCATCCTTGTTTGATATTACAGTGGTTGTAGGATGGGATATGAGGTTCATTCACAGATTTGTTGGAAAATTCCTTTAATTTTCTATAGGTTTTCATACAGAGTTTTGCTGGAAACGTATTTTAGAAGCCTTAAGGACAATAGAAGCTTTCTAGGCCCGCCAGAGGAATTTTTTTAAGGAGGGTACATGACTACCAGGCTTGCCAATGGAAGTCGAGTAATGATCTTTCCAAAATCCTTTCAGGCCAAGACAATTCAGAGTTGTTTCTCTTTTTTTAAACATGAGATTGTTATTACATACACAGTTTTGCTAGAACAATCTTTTAGACTGAATGGATTTCAGCCTCTTTTGACATTACAGTGGGGCCCCTATAGCTGTAGGCTGGATTAATAATGAGATTTCATACAAAGGTTATGCTATTGGTCGTCATATTTTTCTTCATTAGAGTTGGCATAGACTAGATATATGACAATGACCTAATTTTCTCTGTAAAGATGAAAGAATGTTTTTCAGAAAACAATGTGAAGGTAGGTAGGAAGGGATGCTTGGCATACCAAAGGTATTGTAAATTTAGTTTTGTGAAAATGCTGAAAAATGCATCTGCAAAATGTACACTTTTTATATCTAAGTTACCAGGCTCTCTCAATCCACAACCTAGAGAGACTCCTGAAGTGATAATAGATTGGGTTGTACTTATGGGAATAGTAGTGTGTAGGTTAAACAAGGAGTAATGATATATCCATATTATACGAGCTTCTACCTTATAGAATATGGAAACACAATACTTACAACATGATGTAATATGACAGATCTAAGAAATATCATTTCCATATATGTTATGAGCTTTATTACGAAGCTATCATGATAGTATAAACATATGGGAAACACCATACCTAATAACAGTATAAATTGAATTCACTCTATTAGCTCATTGTTGTTATGGAACTTACTATAATGATTAGTCATATAAGATTGGTACTACTTGTATCATCTAACTTCCATTCCCCTATATGTGTCCTATGTATTTCCTTATATTCCCATATGTTCCATATGCTCATACATTAAATATAGAACACAATAGGAGAAAATGTGGTTGTATGGATAGAATAAGCCCTGTATTACCATAATTACTTATATGTATTATATTATAGGGATACCATTGACCGAGTACCATATAGAGATATACCGATGAGATTGATCGAATAAGGGGTAACGATAAGATGGATACGATACAATGGTGGTTATATCACCATAAATAGAACAAGTAAGCAGTTGGAACCTATGACTCCAGCTTAGATTGAATACAGAGTGTAAAGAGTGCTAATATTGCATATTCAACAAGCAATGGAAGCTCAACTTATTAGGGATAATATTAACAACAGAATAGTAACTAGTATCACTATTACTGCTTGTATGTATAATCTTCTATCATATCCATAGGAGTGACCAACCCAGCTTAACTAGTCTAAACAATAGGGATATGCTTATGTTCACAATACATAGCAGGTTCTCTAATATATCATGTTCAAATCTTATAACAGGTTAAGAAATCACATTATTCCCGTAATTGTGGTTACTAATATAATATCAATCATAATCAAGCCTTGATAAGCAGATCATGTTACATAGTTATCATGTTGGCTATGTCATTACCTATCACCATTTCATGAGTACTAGTAAGAAGAACCTAATTACAACAAGTAGAGTTCAAGCCTGATGTTGAATATGAACTAATACTACATCTTCATCATATCAAATATTAGGGAGATACAATATCCATGTACAGACAATATACATAGAGTAAGAACCATGTATTCATTAGAGTGATCAAGTAACATAGTATGCCCGTGATATACGTAAAGCTTACATATGATATTGCTCGTATTTCACCTATTTCTTAAGCTTAGAGATTGAATACCATCTATATTATGGATAATACTTGGATATGTATAAAGATTACAGTAAGCTTAGCTATAGTCATAAAAGGGTGTATATTACTAATATAACCATAACCTGCTTAGTAATCATAATAAGGAGAGTAATACTCATAGCTTAAAGTGATACACATAGTACGTGTATTAGTTGCAACTACTTTGTTCTATAACATTGATGCACATGTTAGATATCAATAGTAATGGTTCTAGCACTATGTAACATGAACATGATGAAACCTGATTCCATATATAGTATGTCTTAGTTTAGATAGAGCATGTAGAATGATAACCAAGATGTTGCATGTATTCAGATTATTTATTCTTACTCAATTACACATAACACATGCAATATCACTAGTACCAACTAAGTGTGTTATCTTTTTCATTACTCTGGGATATCAACTATGTTCGAATTATGTTGCTTTATCATTACTATTAGGATCTCAATCACATAAGAGTCTGATTTCCATTACTAAGCTTAGACTGATCTGTGTAATAGATTGAATATGGTTAAGATAGAGATTAGATAGTGTTGAATAGGGAAACATAGACTGCTATAGAGAGAAACTTCATATGGTCATGATACAGGTAGAGAGATTTCGCTATGGATTTCATGTTTATACAAATATTTTTTATTCCATTACGTGTAGTTACATCAATCAAGCTTGGTCACTGATTGAATGGAATTTATTCATTAGTACTAATAACATAGTGAAATCAATAATCTTATAGATTCAATAGAGATTACTACTAGCTTAACTAAGGTGATATAGTGATAGTTACTAATCTTAAGATGGGTATCATAGGTACGATATGGTCTCTTATACCAATCTTCTTTGAGTTCCATATCACTGTTCTCATTGTAACTAATACATGGGAATCATAGAAGAGATATAAGAGTGAATACATTACTCAGCTTAAGCTAATCCAACTCTATTCACTAATCAAAGCTGGAAAGAGCGTGTTCAATGATATCAAGCTAGAACGGGAACAAGCATATATAAGTATTGAGCTTACGTTACACCTATGACCACATTAGCTATTGGAATACAAGATGATTGATTAGGTAGAATATTGTATGCTATTACTCTATCCTTAACCTTTATGATGAATATGGACATTGTAGTATACACTAGAGTAACACTGAAACATACTTTTTATAAAAGACCAATATGATACAATGTAGATTAGGGAAACACTATACTCATATCAACTATACAAGCTTACGGATCCGGATATGATTTCCATAATTAATGGGTTAGCTAATCAACAAGGGTTATGGATCTCAGTACTTTTTATCACCTTTGTAATGATTATGAATAATACGTAATGTAAGGGATATGCTAAGCTGAACACTACATACTCGTAGCTTAGTAATGACCAAGTAGTGGCAAGCTAGTTGCTAATGATCACCATTTCTAGTAATCACAGCTTGGTACGTAACCAATAACTATGGCTCATATGGGATTCGTTCTTACATATGATAGACTAGTCTAATTACGATGATAAAGTAGACTGAATCTGTATAAGCTCAGAAATCATGCCTTTTTATCATAGTTTAAAGGTTGAATGGTGTTACATAAGAACAACATAGCATATTCAGTAATCAACAACAACTTACTATACATGGAGATATTTGAGTAAATCAATGGTGTTCATATTAATGAGGTTCATTACCTAGAGTGATAGATTTACCCATAATACTAATGCAATAGATTAGAGCACGTACATAGCTTGATTGAGCTTCACTAGTGTTATTATAGTACACAAATACTTATTGCAAAACCTATATCATAAGCATATGGAAATCTTATTTAGATTAATATACGTCTCTAGCATTCACATATCTTATCTAAGATGGGTATGATAACCTTTATGAACATGCTTAGGCCATTACCTTACTATGATTCTACCGTAATTAGTTTGTATATGATACCGATTGGTCGTTGACATATGACATATGGATATGATTTAAGGCCTATATGGTGTTGGTATACAACCACCATGAGGTAGATTACTGAAATAAGGGAGATCAATACTAGATAACAGAGCAGTAACTAGAATACGAGTGAGCTAGATCATACATGCAGAGACTAGTAATATGAGAAAGACTAATGGGATTCATAGGGTAAGATGTGATATGGAATAAATACTGGTACTTGTTTACCTTATGTTAACTAAGAGCAAGTGTTAAGCTTTAATGCACTCAAACCATTGATTATCTTCTACATAGTAATCCCATATCAACCATTCAACAGAGCCAGTAATCATAGCAAACTAGCAATCCCAGAATACGTGTTTCACCATTTCACAACAATCACAAACAAGGCACAACCTATAACAAGTGCACAAACTACCCATAAGCCTTACCCACATGTTGAGTTGTCTACAAATTGTGATGCAACAAGATCTACCAAGGAGAAGGTACATATGGTAGCATGGATCCATTTATTCACTACACACATTTTTAGCTATATTATATTTAAAGAGAAATAAACAGATCTAAATTAAAATAACTAGAATTGATGGCTATATAAAATTATATGATGAAACGAGGAATCACACCTGATCTGATAAACTGGTCGAAAATATAGTTGGAATGGTTGGCCCCACATGTTTCTCTTCATCTGTATGGCTCTCTGTTAGTCTTGAGATTCCCTCAACTGACGAAGAAAGATCTTAAAGTACCTGCCAAAATCATTCAACCTCCATAAATATCTAACAAATCAATACAAGTAATATTTGTAGCACATTATTTACTCTAAGATGCATTTTTACGAGAGTGTCAAAACATACCTGAATGAGATCCTCTTGGTTTCAAGAATAATTTATTGGAGCCACGCGTCTAATATTTGATCAAACTACCTCCCTTGATTTGAAGTAGAAACAACGAAGTCAACATTCACTTTGTTGTTGCTCTGTTGGATTGAGGGAGGTTTTCTCTAAGATTAAACGGCTCCCTCACATCACTCTCAATTCCCCAATACCCAACATATAAATCTATTGAAATATTTATAGCAAAAAAAAACATATTAAAATATTAAAATATTCATGTACATCATCATTTAGTACTTTTAGCCGATCTCTTCTTCTTAGCTCTATAGTTCCTAATCATTTCATCAATATCTACGTCTTCGTTCTCTGGGTGCTCTTCAAAATTTGATTGTGATTGTGTCCTATCATGCAGAGCACGCCTAGTCGCAGGGTACTCACGATGTAATGGAAGCCCCTGTGATGAGGCATCACCTACAAAAGAAAAAAATACAAAATTTAAATGGTCAGTTTTTAAATATCATTGAACTAGTTCAGTAATATTAAAAAAAACACCAGCGATGTAATTATTTACCTAGTGCATTAGTCGGCACCATTGAAATGGTTTCCCCTGCATGCTCGTCTTCAACTATACGAGCCTCAAGTACAACATTCTCTACCATTGAGACCACAAACTTTATAAGGACAATCATAAATGTATAAGTAAAAAAAAATAGAAGTACAAAATGTATAACTATGAAATTATTAAGTATATGATTAAGATACAACCATATTATCGTCATGTGCCAACTCAGTCATATCACCATCATGCGGCTGCGCCTCCATGGAAAATTGGGACTGAATGGGATCAGAACCATCTTCTGGTTGCAAATTGCTATCAACGCACTGCTCTCCAATAGTACTAGTGCATTTGTTGACAATGTTGCTCCCCTGATTAAAACAAAGTTGTCAATATTAATAATATCCAACATGATTGTATTCTTTTAATAATAAAGGTTAACGTGGATTGAATTTTATTTACCTTATCCTGCAAAGTGGTTCTTGGTATCTGCCCCAATCTTTTTCAGTGTTCAACTACCACTTTATAGCCGTACTTGTAACCGAGCTTGAGGTCTTCCTACGTGGTTTTAGTACCAAACTCGTCACCCTACATTGCATAAGAGTATGCATTTTTTTATGTTATTCATTGCAATTACCTAAAAGTTTTAAGGCGATACAAATAAGATATTTAGGTACTTACAATTCATGACTGCAACTTCAAGTAGCCTCCCTAGCCTAGCCTATGATGGATACATTTGGCAAGCCTTGCTTTTGTTGCCTTTGATGTGTCAATCAATCTATCATCAAAAGTTTCAAGTATGTTAATATATACCACAGTTTTATTTACATCTAAAAAACATTGAAGGTATTCATTTGAAATTGTAATTTACCTTATCGGACCAGAGGGCTTTTTTCCTTCATCTATCAATTTCTTCTCTTTTGCATCTTCAATGAGGGCCTTCCAATCCCTCTCTGGAATCATCAGAGTACGCTCGTACCTATCATTGTTTTTCAAGTTCTTCCTATATGTTTCTCGTGTATATTTTAAATATTGTCTAGCTGCGACAGTGGCCAAGGTCTTATTAAAAGTATCTACACCAAAAAGGATTTCTAGATGATCCATCAATTCTTTTTTGAGGTTGGAATTATGGGAATTCCACCTCTCCCATATGGTGGGCCCAAAAATATGCAAATTATTATTCTCCAAGGACCTGTAAAAATCGTTGTTCCCTACACACAAAATGATTATATGATTATTAATTTAAAAATAATAATTTAGATGATTTATATTTGTCTACATAGAGAACATGAAAAAAATAAAATTTTAAAAATTACCTGTGACTTTAACCTGATTTAATGGAATCCCTTCCTCATTGACCATAAAGGTGCCCTTAAGGGTCCCTGTGCTGGTCACACGTCTTGATTTAGGAAAATCAACCATCTAGTTTGTCAAATCATCAACCTCATCTCCATCACCACCTCTTGAGCCTACCTGTGTGGTCGCTTCCTCAATGGGCGTGTCGTGGCTCCCACCTAATGGTGTGGAAGGTGGAGATCTAAATATCTACTTCCTAGCAGCTATACGAGGGCCTGGGTTGGGACCCTGTGGCGTCTGTCCAACGCCACTACTACCGATACCATGCATGTCGGTGTCAACAGGATCCAAAAATCGCTATATAAGAAAGAAAACATTTTTTCGTTTAGATAATGTAAAAGTTAAAAATCAAGCTTTCATAATTAATATTATGACATAAAAATATAACAAATTGAAATTATGGTTATTACCTTATATGTCTTAAGCCTTGTTATAACTTCTCTGATCCTTTCTTCAACCTTAGGAGTTTGAACTAGAATATATAACAAGTGAGCTAGTTCCTTGTTTCCTTTATGGATATTTTTCCTTATTAAAATAATAGGGTCGGGGGATTCATACAAATCCATTTTGCTGATCCAATCATCATCGACATCATGTCCCTCCGACTACATATTCAACAAAATAAATGATAATTCAGTTATGTAAACATATAAAATAATTGATCACCACATAAATAAAATGCACATTAAATGAAATTCGAAAGACGTTGTTCATTTACCTATTCTGAGGCCTCTATTGATTTACCATGATCATACTGCTACATTACAGTAAAATTAGAACAATGATTATTATCATGATAAATAAATTCAAATTTATGATAAATTCAAATGTATGAGAAATTCAAATGTTGATAACAAAAATAGAACATAATGAAAATCATAAAATATGAGAGTCATTGCTTACAGGTTGGGTAAATTAGTATACGTACCTCCCCCATAATAGCAACATCGGTATCTATTCGATTCAAATTGTAATCAATCAATATCTCTTCCCCTGCAACTATTGATTTTATTGCACATACGAATACATGGTTTCCTTCACGCCCCTCAAATACGCAATTGGGTCGCTTATTTGTGGTCATGGGTCATGTGCTATTTATAAACCCTGCAATATTCCCTATTCCGTTTGGCCTTCCGTCAATGTAGATAGTTGCTCCTTTATTTTGATCATTGTATTTTAGTTGTATATAATTTGCAGCCAAGCCATATCTTCACATACTTTTTATATATTGGACTATTCGTATCCAATATTTGTAGATATAACAGGGTCCGACATACTCTATCAATTTAGTTAATCCGTGGTAACAGACCTTTATGCCATCCATGGAAAATATCCCCAAACCATGTAATTACAATGGAGCAATTTGATATATCCTTTCGTTTACACAAAAATCAATGTTTATTTCAGGAATATCCTTGGGTACCCATTGTTTCACTATATGTTTGTACCTCAAGGGCACCTCAATGTCATCTATGCTCTCATGATCATAAGAACATGATCCCCCTTTCACAAGAAAAAATTCCATGTGTTTATGGAATTTTCTTCTGATCTTCTCACCTTTAGTTGATCTCTGCCTATTAGACCTACTAGATGTCACTTTCCACTATTCTACCTAACCTTCCCTCACTCAATGAATATATATCTGAAAAATACCTATTTTCTTGTACGTCCTATAAAACCATTAATGACATAAACATTCAGTCAATCAAGATGTAACACTAGTTCATTTACTAGTATCCTATTAGTATCACAGTAAGATCATAATGATTACCATAGTGTTACTCTTTCTAGTATCCTATTATGTTGGGAATTTTTCTCATGTAAGTTTACCCTAAGAGTTTTTGGACAATTTAAAGACAACCCAAATCATGGTATTTCTAAAAAAAATGAACGATAAAAGAAGAACTTTAACTCACCAAAAACACTACCCTCGTCGGAAATATGAACCCAAGGAGAAGAAATGGTGTAAAGGTAAAGATGGCCTATATATGTGAAAAGGGAACGAGCAATTGAGAGTAAATTACATTGTTAAGTAACAAATACGCGAGTTGTTATTGATTTCTATCTTCACAACTCCCAAGGTATCTTCACAACACTTGATTTCATTCACAACTCTCGATGCAATCTTACAACTCTCGAGGCATTGGTCAGAATGGCATAGGTAGTTTGGGGATATTCTTCATGCACATGGACCTCTCATGCCATGCCATGTTACAAATATTGGAGTGGCAACTTGTTTGTGCATTTGGAAGCATGTGTCACATAGTTTGATGGAAGACCTCCTAGTTTGATTGATGTTTCATATTGACGAGAAAACATGCTTCCTAGACAAGACCTCGATGGCTAAGATTTTTGTGGAAATGAACTTGAGAGATGGATTTTCTTGAAGGAATTAGGATTATGCTACAAGTACAACAATCACCTTACAAATCCTACACCTAGACCAACTTACAAGTGATTAAGATAGGGGGCTATAAATTTTCCAAAGAAGTGGATATTTTTCAAATCCCATCCACCAAACGCTTTTGGATTTGCTAGCCTCTTCCAGGGTACTTAATAAAATCCATGTGTCCTTATTACCTTTCCATAAGAAGTCAAATAAACTCTTTTTTATTTTTTATAGTATCCCTACAAGTATAAAGAAAAATAGTTCTAGTAGATAGGGGTTGCTTGAAGCACCAATTTTATCAATGTTAATTTTCCTCCGATGGAAATCCACGTAGTACACTAGCCTAAAATTCTCTTCTCCACTTTGTGAAACAATCAAGGCCAATATATATTCCCATATGAATTTTCCTTTGGTACAAAACACATGCATTTTGATCATTTATTGAAATCAGGTAAGTTGAAGGGGAGATCGTGTTTTAACCCTCTAGTTTGAGATATTTTTTTAACCCTTCAATTTTCTTATCTCCTAGTCTAAAGAAAGAAATGGAGCATTTTTTCATGTTCATTTCCATCCATGACACTATGTATTATAGATCAAGTACCTCATCTAGTGATTTAGCCTCTCCAATAGAACCTTCCCCAAATAGTACACAATCTAAAGTTAGGAGGTGAGATAGTGAAACAATCCTACCAATCTGGATTCCTCTCAACCTTCCATTTAGTTTGTAAACATCAACGATTCTTCTCAAGCCTTCAACAAAAATTAATAATAATAAAGGGAACAATGAACAACCATTCCTTAGGCCTTTTGGTGGTTTAAATAAGGTGGGTTGTTAATCCATTTATGAGCACAACAAAATAAGATGATGTCAAGCATGCTTCAACCCAATTTATGAAGGGAACCTTAAATCTTGTGTGAGTAGATGTCAATTTTAGAAACATCCAATCAACCCTATCATATACTTTTCACAAATCAATGTTAGTTACAATTGAGGGAATCTTCTTTGCATTTATCAAGTGCAATCCTTCTTGGGCTACCCCTACTACATCATGAATTTTTATGCCTTATAGGAAACCTAATTTCTCTTAGGAGATATATTTTTATAGACACACTTTAAGATTCTTGCAATTACTTTTGATATTATCTCATAGATAGAATCACATAAAGAAATAGGGAAAACATTGTCAAAGGAGGCAATATTGTCCCTTTTGGGAATTAGAGCTAATAAAGTTGCATGCATGGCCCCAATAACCTTACTAGAGGTTCTTGATTCTTCAACTATATGATGCAAGAGAATCGTAAGCAAGCAAAGCAGAGGACAACTCGATATGCACCAACACGCGTTTTGAGGATGTTTTGAATTTGAAAGGATGGAGCATTAATGTAATATTTGGAAAAGATATTTTTGATTTTATGGTTTGGATATTGTAATGCATATCTTGAGAGGTACCTCTCATGTGTCGGTTGTAGTTAATTAATGTAATGAATGTAAAGTAGATGTAGGCTTTAATTCGATTAGATAGCTAGAGGGTGTAGGAGGGAAAACTCTAGAAAGCTCCCTCATATGTATTGTAATGTATCATTATTCTCATTGTAAGAATAGAGTTGTAGAGCAAGAGAATAAGAGAGAAGAGAAGAACAAAGATTGTAGAACTTGTATAAGCAGATAGTTGATGCTATAGAACCCATGTACACAAGCACTTGAGTTAATAGAAGAAAGTTTTGACTCAATTTCATGGTGTTGTGATGAATACTGTTTGCATCTATTTAATGGCATGTTTACAGTTAATTTCAGTCTCTGTTATGAATTTGTTTCAATGTTGTGTGTATGTATATGATTTCATGTTGAATGTATGAAGTCTGTGAGAGGGAGAGTATGAGTTTCAATTGTTTCTCTTCCTGAGAATTCCTGCAAGGATTGCAGTGAAAGTCCTCAAGGAGTGCGTCGAAAAGATCTGAGTTTTACCTCAGAGAATCTCAGGAGAGATATCATTGTTCTCACACCAGMAAAAGTGCAATTATAGCACACAGTCGTGCAAGGCATGTGTAGGCCAGTTGAAGTCTTAGAATTTTCCAACCCAGTGAGTGGTTGAAGAGATTTTGTCGCAAGGAGTGTGCAGAACTGGGAAGTTCAGATAATTAGAGATTATCGTGAAGCTGCAAGGAGTGGGGGAGGAATCCCTTGGAATCCTTGAGTTTGCAGAAAAAACCAAGCTCAGGAGGGATAGAGACTTCAAAGTGTTCGAAGGGAAGACAAGGGTTGAAGTCACCTCACATAAATCAAGCTCAGAAGGGGATGCCGAGTTATTTGACTAGGAAGTATTGAGCACTTGAACAGACAGTTGAAATTCTCAGAAGGAGAACTACCGATTCACCGTGGACCATTGGATCCAGTGGATTAATGGAGAAGTTAAGGTTGAGTGTATTTCAACACTTGCAATCTCAGGAGGAATAGTTTCCATTAAATATGGATCAACGAGAGCTGTTGATTTTGTGGTTTTTAATTTCGACATTTTGGGAGTCAGAGTGTGGAGAAGGTCATGACTTGGAGATCTTGAGTTGCGAAATCCTGATACGTGAAATTATGACATAATATGGACCGTCAGATCATGGTAAGCTCAAGGTCATCGATCTGAGGAGAAGAAGTCATGAGTTCATACTTTGAGAAGGGGAGAAGATATTGCATCATGAACTCGCGAGTCGCAAAATCCCGACGCGCTCGGAGGTGGACCCCATGATGTGACTGAGGTCACATGGTTGAGGAATAAGGGAAGAGCTAAAGACCCGTTATCCCTTTTCAGGGTTTCAGGGATCGAAGGAGTCAGAGGGACTCACAATATGAATCGCGAAGTCGCGAAACCTGAAACACCTTTTCGAGTGAAGGCCGTGGTCACATCAGTTGGTCATGTGGAGTTGAGGTTCGCACCTAGTTCTTGTTTGCACATGCCTAACTTCTGAAAAGGACCTGTGGTTATATGTGTGAAGGTTCCAGTGGGAACTAAAGAGATATTCTGGCTCAAGAAAGTAGAAAGATCCAAGACTGGGAGCTCACACAGAACCTGCTGAGGTAGGGGTGCTATGTTAGGTGGTATCAAAGTTTACAATCATTGTTTTTTGTAAGAAAGGGAGACAGAAGACAACTTGTGATTTGAATTCTTCATGGAACAGATTTAAACAATTCCGCCAAGGAGACATCAAGAAAGAATTTTACCCGATCTAGTCGTGGAAAGGGAAATGAGAGAACTTTATGCTCAATTGGATGCTATGGAAACAACACAGAGGTGAACAATTGATACTGGAGATGTCAATCAAGGATGTTGTAGAGGAACATCTATTCAAAGTTGTTGCAAGAATAGGGGCTAGGGAAAAAATGGACATCCCGATGTATGAAGGAAACTTAGACGTTGAGGAGCTGCTAGATTTGTTTAGAGCTCTAGATAAATACTTCAACTATGAGGATATCAAAGAAGATAAGAAAGTAAAACACGTTGTCACTAGACTGAAAGTGCATGAAGCACTACGATGGGATGAACTGTAGGCTGACAGGCGTTGCAAAGGAAAATAATGAATCAAAAGTTGGGATAGGATGGTTGCAAAGATGAAAGCCAAGTTTATACCTAGGGATTACCAAATTAATATGTTTCGAAGAATGCAAAATTTGAGACAGTAGGGGATGACAGTGAAGGAATACACTGAGGAATTTTACAGACTCAAAATTAGAGCAAGTCATCATGAGAGTGATGATGAAAAAGTCGCCATATATATGAATGGCTTGAGATATGACATTCAAGATGATATGAGCATGGTGACTATCAGAAAAGTTGAAGATGCTTATCAAATTGCTTCAAGGGCAGAAGAAAAGATGGCTTGAAAGCAAGGACAAAGGGGTAGAGGTAGAATTCAGAGAAGAGGCAAAGAAATTGCCTAGGACAAGGTACAGAAGCCCAAGGATGAAGAGAAGAAACCCCATAACTACCCAGAAAGGGGAGGAAGCTCACAAGGAGGACAGTATGCCGATAGAAACACTTTTCCCTAAGCCAGAGGAAGAGGAAGAAGCAGAGGTGGTGAAATAAAGTGTTTTGTTTGTGGAAAGATCAGACACAAGTATTTTGAATGTCCCGACATAAAAAGGGATGGAGGAGGTGAAGCTCACATTTCAGAAGCGCAAAGGTGAAATGTTGAGGCAGAAGATGCAGAAGGCGGAAGATCCTTAATGATGCGAAAAATTCTCTTGAAGCCAGAGAAGGAGATAGAGAATCCATTCCAAAGGAATAGTTTTTTCAGAACTTCTTGCAAGAACAAGGATAGGGTATGCAAAGTAATTGTGGACAGTGGAAGCACAAACAATCTAGTATCCACATAAATGGTGGAGAAGCTGGAATTGGAAACAGTTTCACATCCGAGCCGATACAAGGTTTCGTGGTTACATAAAGGACATTAGGTAACAATCACTAAATAGTGTTTAGTTGAATTTAAGATAGGGAGATATAGAGATGAGATCCTATGTGATGTTATTCCCATGGATGTCTATCATCTTTTGTTGGGGATATTGTGGAAATATGATAGGAATGTTGTTCATGATGGGATAAATAACACATACGCCTTGGAGAAAAATGGTACGACGCATATGTTGCTACCAATTGAAGACAAGAAGGTGAAAGAAGAGACAAGAAATACTATACTTATCATGAGTGGGAAGGAAATTTTGGATGAAGTCAAGAAAGATGAAGAAATGCAATTTGTTGTGGTGAGAAAAAATAGAGTCATCTTGACCAGTACCTCGATAGATGATATACTGGAGGAAATTTGGGAACTGCTAGAGAATTTCATTGATATAGTGGTGGACGATTTACCTTGTTCATTTCCACCCATCAGAAGTATAAGCCATCACATTGACCTTATACCAGGAGCGATTTTACCAAATAAAGAAGCGTACATATTGACGTCGCAGGAGAATGAGGAGGTCAAAAAACAAGACCATGATTTGATGGACAAAGGGTTGATTAGAGAAAGCTTGAGTCCATGCATTGTGCCAATAGTGTTAAGTCCTAAGAAGGAAGGTGGATGGAGAATGTGTATAGACTCAAGGGATATAAACAAAATCACCATCAAGTATAGATTTTCTTTACCGAGGATGGATGACTTGATGGATTGCTTGAGTGGAGAATTTTTTTTTTCAAAGATTGATTTGAAAAGAGGATATCATCAAATTAGAATGAGGGAAGGTGATGAATGGAAGAAAACATTCAAGACTAATGAAGGGCTGAATGAATGGCTTGTCATGCCATTTGGTTTAACGAATGTGACAATTACTTTCATGATATTGATGAATGAAGTCTTGAAGGATTTCATTGGAAGTTTGTAATTTTGTATCTTGATGATATATTGATCTTCAGTAAGACCGAGGAAGAGCATCTGAGACACCTAACTCTAGTAATGATGAGGTTGAAACAAGAGAAGTTGTTGATAAATCTGAATACGTCGTCTTTCATGAAGAAAGAGCTTGTTTATTTAGGTTTCGTGATCTCTTCGAATGAGTTGAAGATGGATCCTGAGAAGGTAAAAGCAATCAAAGAATGGCCATCACCAAGGAATATCTTTGAAGTCATAAGCTTCCATGGATTAGCCAATTTTTATAGGAAGTTCATTAGAAAATTTAGTGGGATTAGTGCATCAATGATGGACACAGTCAAGAAAAGACATAAATATTTTCATTGGACGGAGGAAGCAAAGAAAAGTTTCAAGTTGTTGAAAGAGAAGATAATTGGATAGCCAGTTCTGGTTTTGCCAAATTTTAGTAAGACATTTCAAGTGAGATGTGATGCAAGTGGATTTGCGATTGGAGCAGTCTTAAGTCAAGACAATAGACCAATTGCATACTTCAGTGAGAAGCTGAATGATTCCAAGATGAAATATTCCACGTATGATAAAGAGTTTTATACAATCATACATGCGCTGAAGAAGTGGAGGCACTACTTGGTTCCGAAAGAGTTCATTTTGTATAACGACAACCATGCTTTACAATTCATAACCAGACAGGAGAAATTGAACCAGAAACATGAAAAATGGGTTGAATATATGTAGAAATTTACTTTTTCTATAAAGCACATTTTTGGAACTGCCAACAAGGTTGTTGATGCATTAAGTAGGAAGTGTTTGATTCTGCAGGAGTTTCGTGTGAATACCTTAGGTTTTGATAGCCTTAAGGACATGTATAGAGATGATTCAGATTTTAAGGATGTTTATGAAGCATGTGAGAATCCTGTTATGAGAGATAGAAGACAATGGGTTGAATATTTGATCTAGGATGAATTACTATTAAAAGGAAATCAATTGTGTATCCCGAAGAGTTCTATGAGAGAAAACCTTTTAAAGGAAAAACATAGTGGGGGATTGGCTAGACATTTTGACCAAGATAAAACGTTCACGCAACTGAACAACTTATATTATTGGCCAGGAATGAGGAAATATGTCAAGAAGTTTGTGAACAAGTGTAGAATTTGCCAACACGCAAAGGGGAAACGACAAAATACAGGATTGTATCAACCATTTCCAGTACCAGAGAGGTCATGGGAAAAGGTAAGCATGGATTTTGTGTTAGGACTGCCAAGGACACAGAGAGGTTGTCATTCCATTTTTGTGGTAGTCGACAGATTCTAAAAAATGGCACATTTTATTCCATGTCAGAAAACCAGTGATGCAACAGACATTGCAAACCTGTTTTTCAAAGAATTTATTTGACTTCATGTTTTACCCAAGCGTATTATTTCAGACAGAGATACCAAATTTGTTGGTCATTTATGGAGGACACTATGGAAGAATTTGGGAACGAATTTGTCTTTTAGCTCAACATATCACCCTTAGATGGATGGATAGACTGAGGTAGTAAAATGAAGTTTGGGGGACTTGTTAAGGAGTTTAGTAGATGAACATCACAGTCAGTGGCATCAGATTATGCCGCAAGTGGAATATTCATATAATGACTCACCTAACCAGAGCACAAGACAGATCCCATTCTAGATAATGTATGGAATGCAGCCAAGAGGCGTATCTGAGTTGAGAGACTTAGAGCAGAATGAGGTCATATGTTTCTAGGGCAAAGGATTTTGCAGGAGAGATGCAAGAGCTTCACACTAAGATTAAAGAATGGTTGCAGAGTTCAAACTAGGAATATAAGTGTAGAGTAGATCAGCACAGGAGAGAGCTTCAGTTCGAAGTGGGAGACTTGGTATTAGCACACCTCAGAAAAGAAATGTTCCCAAGGGGAACATATAATAAGATAAAAATGAAGAAGATAGGACCCTGTAAGATTCTAAGGAAATTTGAGGTAATTTCTTATGAGATAGAATTGCCATATGATGTGGGCATATCACCCATATTCAACGTAGCAGATTTGTATCCTTATAGAGTAGATGAAGCGAGAGGAGCATAGACTCAGAAGGAATTTTAGTGGGTCAAACAACTACTTGTAGCTGAAAAGGCACAGATGGAAAAGATCATTGATCAAAGAATTAGCAAGAAGACCTAGAGAAAGACGTATTTTGAATATTTGGTAAAGTGTAAGGGACACCCGATTGAATATGCTAGTTGGAAAAGTGAAGCAGAGATCTAGAAACATGGACAGACAGTGCAGGAGATCATGGACAAGAGCCCATGAATTTTTCAGCCAGAGGAGTATGATGTAGGAGCATCGTAAGCAAGCAAACCAGAGGACAGATGGATATGAACCAACACACATTTTGAGGATGTTTTGAATTTGAAAGGATGAAACATTAATGTAATATTTGGAAAATATATTTTTTCTTTTATGGTTTGGATATTGTAACGCTGATCTTGAGCGGTAGCTCTCATCTATCGGTTGTAGTCAATTAGTGTAATGAATGTAAAGTAGATGTAGGCTTTAATTCGATTAGATAGCTAGAGGTCGTAGGAGGGAAAACTCTAGAAATCTCCCTCGTGTGTATTGTAATGTATCATTATTCTCATTGTAAGAATAGAGCTGTAGAGAAAGAGAATAGGAGAGAAGAGAAGAACAAAGATTGTAGAAGTTGTATAAGCAAAGAGTTGATGCTATAGAACCCATGTACAAAATCACTTGAGTTAATAGAAGAAAGTTTTGACTCAATTTCATGGTGTTGTAATGAATATTGTTTGCATCTATTGAATGGTATGTTTACAGTTAATTTCAGTCTCTGTTATGCATTTTTTTCAATGTTGTGTGTATGTATATGATTTCATGTTGAATGTATGAAGTCTGTGAGAGGGAGAGTATGAGTTTCAATTGTTTCTCTTCCTGAGAATTCCTGCAAGGATTGCAGTGAAAGTCCGCAAGGAGTGCATCGACAAGATCTGAGTTTTACCTCAGATAAGATCAGGAGAGATATCGTTGTTCTCACACTAGCAGAAGTGAAAGTATAGAACAGAGCCATGCAAGGTGTGTGCAGGCCAGTTGAAGTCTTAGACTTTTCCAACCCAGTGAGTGGTTGAAGAGCTTCTATTGCAAGGAGTGCGCAAAAATGGGAAGTTCAGATAATCAGAGATTATCATGAAGCCACAAGGAGTGTGGTCAAAATCCCTTGGAATCCTTGAGTTTGCAGAAAGAACCAATCTCAGGAGGGATAGAGACTTCAAAGCGTTCAAAGGGAAGATGACGGTTGAAGTCACCTCAAAAAAATCAAGCTCAGAAGGGGACACCGAGTTATTTGACTAGGAATTATTGAGAACTTGAATGGACAATTGAAATTATTAGAAGGAGAACTATCAATTCACCGGGGAATGTTGGATCCAGTGGATCAACAAAGAAGTTAAGGCTGAGTGTCTTTCAACACTTACAAGCTCGGGAGGAATAGTCATCGTTAAATATGGATCAACGGGAGCTGTTGATCTTGTCGTTTTGAATTTTGAGATTTCGGGAGTCGGAGTGTGGAGAAGGTCGTGACCTGGAGATCTTGAATTGCAAAATCCCGATATGAAAAATTTCGACGTAATCTAGACCGTCAGATCGTGGGAAGCTCAGGGCTGTCGATATGAGGAGAAGAAGTTGTGAGTTCAAACTTCAGGAAGGGGAGAAGAGATTTCATCGTGAACTCACGAGTCATGAAATCCCGACGTGCTCAGAGGTGGACCCTAGGACGTGATTGAGGTCACATGGTTGAGGCATAAGGGAAGAGATAAACACCCGTTAGCCATTTTTGGGGTTCCAGGGATCGAAGGAGTTAGAGGGACTCACAATAGGAATCGCGAAGTCGCGAAACCTAAAACACTTTTTCGGGTGAAGGCTGTGGTCACATCGGTTGGTCACGTGGAGTGGAGGTTCACGCCTAGTGCTTGTTTGCACTGGTGTAAATTATAATAAGGACCTATGGTTATATGTGTGAAGGTTATAGTGGGAACTAAAGAGATATTCCGGCTCAAGGAAGTAAAAATATCTAAGACCGGGAGGTCACACAGAACCTGCTGAGGTAGGGGTGATGCGTCACTGTAGCTAGGATATCACCTTCCATCCAATCACAAATGGTTGAAAATGTCTATTGACCACCCATCAAGACTTGAGTTTTTATCCTTTTGAAAGGAAAATTCTACCTCCATTAGTTCTTCCTTTGAGACTTATGTATAAAGGTCTTCATTTCCTTCTTGATCTATGAATTTTGGGAAGTAATATGCAAGTTTAATAATTTTAACAATGTTTGGTCTATTTGGAGTTGAATATAAATCGTTGAAGAAATTTAACCCCAAATTTGTTATTTCTTTGAAGTGCTTTCTTTTCTTCCATCCAACTTGGGTATTTCCCAAATTGCGTTCTTTATTTTTGTGCCTTTTGCATGGTTTTGAAAGAAATTTGTATTTCAACCCCTTGAGATAACCAAATTTTCCTTCTCTTTAATCTCCACTTCACCTCCTCACATTCAAATTGGCTCCTTTTTCTAGATTCTAAAGAATGAAATTATGCCTTTTCACATCCAATCATGAGCCTAGTTGGGGTTTTACTAAACAATTTAGAGATCTTGTCTTCCACTTCTATGATATATTTTTCAGAGGTGTTGTATTTTTTCTTTGACTAGTATAGATACTTTTCTATTCTTTGAAGGTTTGTGTATATTTTAAACATATAAAAACCCTAATTATTTGATTCATGCCCTCTCATTTTGACTTTACAATCACTATGAACTCATCATTTTGTAACAAATGAGAGTTAAATTTGAAAGGGGTTGGAGAATTTTTTTTCATCCTTCTCTTAATGAAGAGGATGGGTACATGATTAGATTCCCTCCCATCCCTATTCCATGTTTTGATATTTTCCATATTTTCCATAATTGCATCAGAGACAATAAATCTGTCAAGTCACTTCACAACCCTATTCCTTGCTATGCTAAAACGTTTCTAGGTTTGGACCACCTCAATTGGATTTGGGTCGCACAATTTATGAGTTTCCATATTCTCCAAGAAAAAAATTAGACAAGGGATCCATTCTACCGATCTCTCCCAAAACTTCCCTTTGTCTCAACACTATGTTTAAATCACCTCCAACAATCACTAACTCATACTTGAGAGCCTAAATATCAAACAAAAAATCAGAAGCTTTTCCACATTATAAGGCCCATACACGTTGAAGACTTAACTATACAGCCCTAATTATAAGGAGAAAATCTTAGTCCAAATCCCATAAGATGAACTCAAAATTTCGAACCATGAAATAATGCGCCTAACTTGTGATCACTCCTCTATATTTACCTACAACATCCAAGGCAACAAAAGGTTATCTTTTTAAAAAGAAGGCTGGGATATTTTTTATGTTTTCTCCTTTTATCGGTGTCTCTTGCATCATCATAATATTAGAGTTATAAATTTTTACTAGCCTCTCTATATCTCTTTTTTGAGGGGAGAGCTTAACCCTCTTACATTAAGGATACAATAATCATTTTAAACACTTGGATGGGCCTACCCTACTTTAAGGGTCCACTTAATGGTATTTTTCCTATCTTTTTTAACTTCCCTACTACCTTTCTCCTAAGCCTTTGATAGATCATATTCCCTACCTACCTGGGGGTATTGAAGGTTGGTTGGAGTCTAGACCAATACCTCCACTAATACCAAAATCCTTACCCATGCCTTCTATATGTTTTCCAAATAAGAGAAGATAACTACTTTTTTTATCTTGAGGAATAAGATATTTAACCTTGGCCAAAAGCAAGGGATATTTTTCTTCAAGAGGATAAGCTTTGGATGGCGTAGACTCAAGGGCCCTTTTCATTGGTTCAATATCAAATTGGAGATCCAAGGAAGTTGGGAATGGTCAACATGGACACCACTATTATCCTCCACATTCACAATGAATTCCAAGCTTAAGACATCACTAATCACCCTAAGGAATTTTATGAGAATATAGAGAAGTAAATTCAACAACTTACCATTCTCTTTGCCTTACGTTTCCCTCAAGATATCTCTCCTGGTGCCCTCCATGAGTTGTGTCTCCTTCCTAACCCTACCCTCGATATCTTTCTCCCAGCCAATGCCTTTTGCGAGCTCTCTCTCCTGGACGGTGCCCTCTGCGATCTCTCTCTCCTAGTGCCCTTCACGAGCTCTCTCTAACCCTAAAGCTTGTGAGCTCTCTCCCGGTGCCCTCCGTGAGCTCTCTCTAACCGTGAGCTCTCTATAACCTTGCAGATTTTGATCTCTCTCGCTATGCCCTCCGCGAGCTCTCTCTAACCAAAATCTCGAGCTCTCTATCTCTACTTGTGAAAGGGTGTGAGTTCATGAATGGGTGTGAGCATAAAAGTAGTTTCTTTGCATAAAGGAATTATGAATATGAGACTTTTGTTTGCACAATGTTTTTTTATGGAATGTTTAACTACAACCTTGTGGTTATGTCCTTCTCAACCATTGCTAGCAAGGTGTTGCAAAATGGAGGTTTAGAGAGCGATTTAAGAGTCTCTTTCTCCTAATAATTTATTTCTCAAGACATTACCTCTCGACTCAATTGATTATATCCAAGAATATTTATTCTAAATGATTGTATGAATATATTTTTCAAGACATTAGGTCTCAACTTAATTGATAATATGCAAGGACACCTTAATTTATTATTCCAAATAATGTTATAAGATAAGATTGAGGGTTTGTAATAAATATTTCATAGTTATGGTCATTATAGTTATGATTAAAGCACAATAAAAAATATATGAGATTACTTTTTAAGGGGAATAAGTTTTGGGGGAATTATGTCTATAATTATGCTTGGAGAATTAGCAAAATATCTAATAATTAAGTTGAATAATTAAGCTGAACAACGAGGTTTGGGAAGGAGGCATCCCTGTCGATGGGGAGGGGACGATTCTAGATTTGATAAGTAATCATTTTTAATTTCCCTTCCAATCTTTTTTTTCCTTTTACACTCAAAATTTGGGGTTCACTACGATGATCCATATTCCAATCTCTAGTGGGATAGGTCGATTCTTAACTACTTCTAGTGCTACAAAATTATCTTCTGTTCTCTTCATTGGCTTCTCCACGTATATGTGAATTTATAATACTTATTTAGAGGGGACATCTTAGGATATGAGAATCTCAAGGAAACCATTATTGGATCAATGGATTTTGTGGATTGGATGGTTTCCTTTCAAACTTATTTTTATTGAGACTCGAAGCTTCCTAAGTTCCTGCTATTCCTCTAAATCAACTAGGGCTTCGAATCAATTCTAGTTATTATTACATGATTCAAACCAATTTCAATTGTTATTACCCTTGCAAATATTCAAATTTTGAGATTGAATTCTCTTCCTTTTCTTGATTATCACATGATTTAATTAGTTTGAATCAATCTATGGGAAGGAGATATTATCAAACTACATTGTTTGAGATTTAGGTAGTCCCTTGCAGAGTATCCATATCCATGGCACATATTACATGTGAAGGGAACATTTTTGTTGTCCAAATCTTGATGAAATATTATTTTCCAAGCTAGAGTAGAATGGCCTCTAATATACCTTTGTTCAAATCCTCTTCTAAATGGATGTATGCATAGAGTTATTGATACTCCTTTGTTTTTTTTTGTTGCAATTAACTTTCCCAAACTATCATTAATGATTTTGAGGATGAATTTGTCCTACAAAACTAAAGGAAGGTGGGAAAGGTGGAACTAGACATGATTCAATGGTCATTTTCTTTTGTTTGTATGAAAGATAGAGAATACTGGTTCAAATATATATTCCTTGTGCACCCATCAAATATGGTTCATACTCAGAAAGAAATATGTTGGCAATATGTCATTATAGGTTGGCATTGATGGCCTTGGTCTAGATGTCATAAAGAGGAGAGACACTTAGCATTGACAATGTGCATGAAAGAAGACATAATAGCCTTGTAATTTTGAAGTATTGTTTGCAGAAGAACTTTGCCTTGTCCCTAAGGTCAACAATGACAAAAGAGTTGGATCAGTGCTTTTTAAATCAAAATATATTTTCCAATGGAAAGGTCTGCTTAAATTTTTTTTGGAACATGAAGTTGCTTGTGCAAAAGTAATCTACTTCCTGTGCAAAGAAGGGTGTTTGGATGAACATTTAAAACTATGCAAGGAAATATAATTAAAGGGCACCATGCATAATGAAGCTACTAAATAATCAATGTACTTTGCAATGAAGGCCACCTCGTAGAAGATTTTTAGTTATTATGATCCTCCATGGGTTACAAGACATGGCTAATTCAAGTGACAACAATAATTTCCCAGGTCATTTTATTGCAAAAGGCCTTGATCAAACTCGTGGATGGTTCTATACTCTTATGGTGTTATCAACTACTCTGTTTGGTAAACCAACATTCAGAAATCTGATTTGCAATGGTCATGTTTTAGCTGAGGATGGCAAGAAAATGAGAAAAAGACTAAAAAACTATCCCCCACCAATGGAAGTTGTGGACAACTATGGAGCTGATGCTCTTCGGTTATATCTTATCAATTCACCAGTTGTACAGGTAGAACCTATGAGATTTAATAAGGATGATAGTGGTATTGGTGTTGTGCATTGTGCTCCTGCCTATGGAGAAGATTAAAGACCAACTGTTGGAGAACAATAAACAAACGACATGGGTTCCTGATTATGTTAAGGAAAAACACTTTCACAATTGGCTTGAGAATGCTAGGGATTGGGCAGTCAGTCGAAGTAGATTTTGGGGCACACCTCTCCCAATCTGGATTAGTGATGATGGAGAGGAAAAAGTTGTTGTGGGGTCAATTGAAAAGCTATAGGAGATTTCAGGTGTCAAGGTGGATGATCTACATCGACATAAAATTGATCACATCACAATTCCTTCTAGAAGAGGTCCCAACTATGGAGTTATTAGGCGTGTTGATGATGTTTTCGATTGTTTCTTCGAGAGTGGGTCAATGCCTTATGCTTACAGTCATTATCCATTTGAGAACAAAAACTTTTTGAGAGTGATTTCCATGCATTATCATTCTACTCATGACTGCGTGTGTAAGGCAGTATACATTGCATCAAAACTCATATCATTGGATCGTGGTCGTGACAACGATCTATACATCCAGTTGCATTATCTAGTTGATCCTACCAATAGTCATAGATGGATGGCCTATATTTTCTTTGGATGGCCTATATTTTCTTTGTTGTGATAGAAATGGCCATAACAAAGTGTTATGATTCTTCTTAACCACTTCAATGAATATTATGAATGGAAGAGGTGTGGTAATGAAGAATTGGGTTTAAAATTTTAATATGCAGTTTTTCATTGTGGACGCTTAAAATAGAGTGCACTTTGTATCTTTGGTTGAGTATTGGTTTTGGAAATACGGGTTGGTAAATCAAGTTAGATGTGTCACATGATTATCATTAAAATATAAATGTTTGGACACTTTTCTCACACTGAGGTGAGTGATAATGGTGTTGTGGTTGGTTGTTTGAGGGTGGGACACAATCCTTATAGTTTACATAAACCAATGTGGGTACCCATGATTTTTACTCACCATTGTTTCTATTTCTCAATAGGGCTAGGTTGGCATGGCTAAAAATGGGATATTGAGCCTTGTAGATGACCCATAATACATGATAAAGTATTCTATCAAGTAGAACCAACAATACCAGGAGGATTATGAGCAAGAAGTTGTAGATGTGGCAACAATTTGTTCTGTACAACGGATGGAAGTGATACAAATTATCAATCAATGGATAAAAAACAAAAGAAATTTAAGAATGAAAGGCATACTTGGAATTTTCTCTACATGATTACCATCCTAATCATAACTCTCCTTTGGTGTAGGAAATTATGGACAAATTCATAAGGAATATTCATGTAATGTACTCCCCAATGTCACCTCATTAGATGCATGTCTCAGAAGAGGACACGACTAATGAAACTATTAAAAAAAAACAAAATGTAAGACACTACAAGACCATATGAGACCACTCTCATGAATGTATTTCTTGCAACTTTGAATGGTGAACCTTAGATCTATTTCAGATTATAACTTTATGTGAACAAGCAGGGTTCATTTAGGCACAATATGTGTGTGAATTTCTAGGCATGATAAATAGAATTTGAGGTTCACAACTATGACCTTAAAATCAGCATACAAACAAAGGGAAAATAGTTGTTATGTAGGTCTGAAATTATTCACAAACATGCATTCAAAAAACTGTTATAGTGAAGCTCTGTGTAAGTATGGCTATGCCTCATAATTTTATGATTCTCTTAATGTTACAACCCAAGTAACCAGATCTGAAAATTGTATATTATTGATGGTTTGTTGACAAGAATATGGAAGTATTTCCATATATAAAAGGACAACCTCTTCAACCAACAACGTCAAGTATATTACAGTGAACCAATGATGGGTTTATACAATTATTTCCAGCATGTAATACTCATATAATCCCTCATACAATTTCTATATCAAATCTCTAAATCACTGTAAATTGTTTCAACCGATTTGTAAGAGTGTGACTAAATTTATAAGGAATGATTGGCATTTCATTATTGCATCCTTGTAATTATGAGTTTAATTTGATTAGGGAGGATCTATATTTATGATCATTGTCCCCATGTTTATTATTACTATAAATACATCTACAAGTTGTATGACATTGCCCTTCATGATTTGTGGTGGAAACTAAGGTCTAGGGCATGCCTTATCTAAGAGAAAAACATCCTAAGAAACCAACAAACGGACATAGTGGAGTTAGGGTGAAGTTTTCATGGCGACAATGTTAGATTATCAAGCTTTTATGCCATGCATATTTATTGTAGTAGTGAAGACCATCTTAGTGAAATGCATTAATGTAGAACTATTAAGGGGAAATGCTCCTTTGTGGTGAGTGCCATGGTGAAGCATGGTAGGCATATAGATTTATGGTGAAGAGCACCTTATGGAGATTTTCTTGGTGGTTGAATGATTGTGACCTTCCACTAGCACCACGACTCATAGACGTGGATGGGAAAAGCATGGGGTGACCCACCAACGAGTAATATGGTTACCACAACAAAGTCATTTGCAAAATGCTACATGCAATAATGTAACAATAGGAAAATGAAGTGAAGTAGTTTTTTTGCAATGGCATGCATGGGATGTAGATGTGCCAAGGCATGGCAACATCTTAACAAGATAGAAAGTGTGAAAATAAGTTAAACATTTCTATTGGATAAGAAGGGTTTTGTTCACAACATGAATTTTCTTAGATGAATTGGAACTTAGTCAACCCAACAATAGTTTAAGGCATGCTTTGGGGAGTGCATGGTTTAAGGAAGTTGGGAACTACATGTTTTATGGTTGTTGAGTGTCACTTGAAGTAAATTGGACACTTAGAGTTTCATGCTTCATGGAAAATCCATTGAGGGTGTGTCCTAAAGAGGTCGATTTCCCATAAAATATGGCACACTTGCATAATTTTGGGGCATCCCTTCCAAGACCATGTCATATTTTGAGGAGGTAGAAGCAACTACCTAATTGATGATGGATGAGTGTAGGATTACGGGTCCACTTAAAATTGGAGGGTGAGGAAAGTCACCCCAGATTGGGGGAAAGAGTTAATCCATCACTCCCATATAAGGCAATTACAAGTTGGGTGGAAAGCATTCAATACTATACAAACATAACAACTCGAAGAAGACTAAAACATAGGGACAAACTTAGTAAAATCCAAGGCATAGTTTTTTTTAAGGAAGGAAAGTGTGAGTTTGGTATGATAACTTGGATAGATGTTTTATAAGTGTTGAAGAATAGGATACTACACTAGGTAGACTTGCAAGTTTTGGTAAGGGTTTGTGGGTTTACTTGTATTGAAGAAAGGATGGTGTTCTTGGGTATTTTTTTATCTATGTTAAGGTTGTAGTGGTTAATTGAACCTTACCTATGTAGCTCGTTGTAAACATTCTTCTTAAAAAAGTTAAGAAAATTATATTAAGTGTTTCCCTAACAAGTGTGTTGTGGTTTTTTTATGGAAAAAACTTTATGTTCCTTTTGATGTTCATTAAATGGTTGTGTTGAAGTTACTAAGATATTTAAAAAAAAATGGTTGGATGTTTCCTCATAATGTTGGTTTTGTTGTAAAATCTGCTAACTTAATTTGGGCATTGGGTTGGGTCATGTCTGATGTGTTAGGAGTAGTTTGGTTATAAGTAATCCTAGGTTGATATCATCACTAGGTTTGAAGCAAGTTAGTGTCACACACCCTAAACCGACCAAAATGAAAATTTTGGAGGAATTCTCAAGGTGACATAGTGGATGTTACAACATCTTGTATTTATTTAGATGTATTTTTGGTTATAAGCCAACATTCAATATGGCCCTCCCTTCTCAAAGTTGAATCAACAAGGGTTACACTATACATATGTTAAATCTTATGGTGAGCCAATGTTCTCATATTTAGTTTGAATATGTTTGGTCTAAGATAAATATTTTCTACAATGTTGTACCATCAAATCTAAAGTATGGATGTGGAATTTGGTGTACTAGACTTCAAAAAATAGAATGATCCCAAAATGAAAGAGATATTTTTACATGTACTCTAAACACATTAGATGTAAGAGATTAATGCTTCATGCAAGTAATTTTCCAAAGTCCAAGGTTTACCTTTTTTTATAGATCCTTTCACATTATTACTTTCCTATAGTGGCTTCATTGCTTAGCCAATTTTAGTCTTAGCAAGTACAGTCACACATTTCTTGTGCTTTAGTTTTGCATGCATATGGGCAAATAGGGCTACCAATGCTCTTTCTATAGAGATTTTATGGCTCTTTTACATTGATGTCCACTTTTCTTTGTGATGTGATGGCAATAAGCAATTGACAGACCCCATATAGGGTTGTGAGATGACACCACAATTTTATTAGTTTTCAAAGAAGCAAAAGCCATGAATGGGTCTGAAGAGAAATCTTCATCTTGGATTCGAATCAGATAACAATATGCAATCTATAGTAGCTGGTAATAGCTCAAGCTTTGGCAACCAAATTCCAGGAGGACTTTCTTTAAGAAAGAATTATCCTTTGATAATTATTTTTACTTGAGATGATTAATTAGTATGAAAAGGTTTCCATGAAGCAAAACATATTCTCTATACAATTTTTTGAAATACAAAGAATACTGAAGTTTTTTTCGTTCTTCTGACAAACTAGGAATATTGTAAAAAGGTAAATATGAATAGTGTCTAGACTTTATGCCAAGCAATAACACTGCTGGGTTGTGACATATTTGGCATCAAATTGTAGCATTAACTTTGAAATACTATAATATTTATTTAACTTTGACATGCACCAATATAACTTGGAAAACCATAATGGTACACAGTGGACAATGACCCAGCCTTCAAGATAGTCAATGATAAATCCTTTTGGGAGGTCATTGACCCTTTTCTAGCATCAAATGGTCAACAAGAAACCCAAGGAGAGTCTAAGAATCATTCATGAATGAGGGTGAATACTGGTTTCCCCCCAAGTTTATTCTACATAAGAGAAGTGTGCCGACCTTCCCAAGAAGCATGAGGAAACATCCAAAAGAACACCCAATTAGAAGATGAGTGGGAAATATTTTTAAGGAATCATGGGCAAGGAAGTTTTTACTTAAAAGGAAAAGTGTCAAACCATATCACCCATGCACCCCCTTTCCTCTTTTGCTCTTATGGTATCATGGTCCCCTTGTTACTTCTCAAGCAACCTTTTATGTGGATAATATATTACCATTTTCATATCATAAGGACACCATGGAAATCATAAAAATAACACCATAATCCTTTCCCACAATGGAAATCCATCTAAAATTCAATAGTCAGACCACTAGGAACATTTACAACTCATTGAACTTATTTAAAAGAGACCCAAATAATACAATGTCTCAATTGCGACGCCTATTTTACAAACGTGGCAAGAGAGACGACTATGTTACAAACGTGGCAAGAGAGATGACTATGTTACAAACGTGGCAATAGAGACGACAATGTGGAAATATAGACAACAATGTGGCAAGAGAGACGTCAACATGGAAATAGCGACGTTATCGGGAAATATGGAAAAACAAATTTAAAATTTCCTCTATTTTTCGACAGTATGGCCAATTTTGTCCATAACGTCGTAAATAAAATGTCGAAATTTTGTCAATATGTACTAGTGTCGATACTGCTTGGGCTTCTAGTTCTGTTATCCGAGCCTGAAGCTGCTGGATGGTCTCAGAGAGCTTTTCCACTTGAGCCTCGACAGACTCCTATTCCTCCTGTGCCAAACCTGGCACAAAGTGACATGCTTTACTCACATCTTCCTTAACCGTTGCCCGTTCTGCAAGAAACTACCCCTTTTCTCTCTATAGTTGGAATTTTTCCTCCTGGATCATGGAAATTTTCCTCCTGGATCATGGATTGAAACTCTTCTTTCTCATTTTCATAGGCGGTTACACAATACCATGTATGGAGAAGTCTCAACGTTCCAAAATAAGTCAATCAACCCATAAATGCATTTCCTAGCCATTCTAGAGCGTCGTTCCAATGGTCGAGGCTCCTCCAACGATCATATAGATTCGCTAGGGTGAAGTCCCATTCTGTGCAGTTATGCTATTCTGACGAGGTTCAATTCCTAGGGACCTACCTCCTACAAGGTCTTCCATCTGGTCTTTGTAGCTTCTTGTAGCTTTTCCAACTTAGCTTTCTTTTTATTGAGCTTCCTTGCCTTCTTTCCTGTGATTTGAGTCTCTCTAACTATTTCTAGAATCCTCTTTCCACTTCTATTCTTATCTTCTCCTAGAATAGTGAATTATCACTACTGATGTGCCCTCAAAGGGTCTGAAGTTAATATCCCTTCTCTCAATACTTCCTAGGTGGGTATTTTTTTTTCTTGCATCGATAGGTTCTTCAAGCCTTCTTGCATTCTTTCAACCTTGACATCTGATTCCCTTGCCTCCTGCATTATTACTTTTTTTTGTTGCTTCGAATTATCCTCTCGTTCTTCTATTAGTCGATCTATTTTTCTAGCTATGAAATCCCTTAGTTCTTTCTTTTTATTTTATGTAGCTTCTTCCTCTGCTTTCCTTCTGATTTGATCTTTCTCAATCCAAGTCTTACCAAGCAAAAGTGGAAAAGGGGCATTGTCCCCAACAAACTTAATGACTTCAAATTCTTCTTCAGTCAATGTTCCATGAACAATAATAGGTACATTAGTAACTCTTCCACATGGGGTTATCATCTTACCCTTAAACAATCCTATCCTTCCTAATGAAGGTACCATAGTAGGCTTTCCCAAAATTTTCCAAGTTTATTCTATCATAATATTCACTTGTGTTTCCTCATCCAAGACATAGTCTATGCTGAATTCTTCTATTCTTGCACTTATGCAATGTTTTACTTTCAGGATCTCTGGTAAACTGACATCTTTGTGAACATCCAACATTTCTTTCAACTGTATTAATGTAGTCTGAAATTTCTCTAATTCTTTCTTTTTATGATTCTCTAAAATTCTCTTAGTTTCTTGACGTCCTTCATATTTTTATTGTCTCATGTTCATTTGTTCAACTTTAGCAATCATCCTTGGACAATCCTCGACCTCATGACCAACAATCTTACAACAAAGGAAAATAGGATCTGTGTCAGGGCATTCCTTAGAAACATGTCCCGATCTTCTGCAATTATAGCACAATTTCAATCCTCTTTTTCTTTTAAACGTTCCCCAACCTCGTATGTACTACACACTAGGATCACAGTGTTGGACCTACAATTTGCAAAAAAAAAATCTAGGTTCCTGCATCCACTTATTAGTCCAAAAAATATTTCTATGCATAGGAATGACATATCTTTCTTCATTTCTATTAAATTTAATTGGATCAAATCTTTCTTCCAACTGCTCCCTAGCCTTCAGACTAGGAAAGAATCTATTAAACATACTTAAATTCATGCTTTCGAAACAAAAATTTTCACTTATCTTTCTTTTATCAAAGCTAAAAGCTTCCCTCTTTTTGGATCTTACCTCTTTTCTTCAGATCAGTTTTCTCTCTTAGCACAAAGCTTCGCAAACCAAGTAGAGTACTGTGCACTACAACAAAAGATATACACACAAAGCTTCTCTTTTCTTTACTTCAATTCCCAACAATCATAGTTTCAGGTCCCGACAATGGAACCATTTGTTGGTGCAGGGGCATACCCAGGGTTCAATGCTCAACAATGCACCAACAAAACCCTAACTACCGTCCCTTTCGGAAACACCTATGGAGCAGGTGAAGTCTCACCTGAGGTAGAGGTAGGGGGGGTTAAAAAACGCAGGTGTCTGTAACCAATCTGCGACACAGATCTGTGATAACAACACTTCATAGAGTATTCTTGCAACACTTTAGGAACAAAATGCATTAGTTTATTGGTATTATTAACATCCCAGAACACACCCAAAGATAGATCGGCACAGTAACAATGATAATATACACATATAAATTAACATCATAAGTTATATCTAACATTCATTCATCCTTAACAAAAGGAAAACACTAAGCAACAACATATCTATCTATCATACATAATAATCAGAGCACTGAGAAGATTCATAACATAAACAATAAAGCACAAATAAAACAAAAGACACAAGATATACGTGGTTCATCCCAAAGTGGGGATATGTCCACCAACTGCTTCGTCTTCTTTATTATTCATCAATCTCTTACATTCATCTACTTCTGTGCACTAAGCCACAAAGCCAAGATTCGCACAAGACATGAGATTTGTGCACTGATCACCAGATCCTCCTTCCCAAAACTAGGTCAAGGCACAGAGCCAACTTCTCTATCAAGAACAGAGCCTTGCATACACATTTTGTTGCACAAAGAAACTCAGAACTACTTGCACTTAGCCACTTTGGTCTTACATTGCTTGCCTCTACCATACATTCTTACACTTATCTATACAATTCCTTACAAAAAAGGCCTAATCATGGGTAAAACCCCATGGGCCGACATCCCATAACCCATAACAAAAACCCTAAAGAACCCCTTGTTGGGTCCACATAGCCCACAAAAAAAGTGAGATCTGTGATCTCAGCTCTGCCTAGGCACTCCTTCTTCGACCAACATGTCGAAGTCCAAAAGTGGTCCAAAACTGACCAAGGTTTCCTCAAAATTTGGTTGAGGGCCAACAAAGGTATAGGGTTTTGGCATTCATGTTTATCACAAAAAGGCCTTCAGAGCCTCATTGTAATCATATTCTTGTGAATGAGTATAGTCGTCACATCTCTTCTCAAACATAAAGCTGCGACCATTCTAGCGAGTCTTTTACTCTGTATTTTTACAATATCTGTACATTTCTTTCATTAATATAAATCATGTATTTTTGTATTTCTCTATTTCTGGAAATTTGTATGTGTATTTCATTGTAATATCTCTTCTTTCATTTCGTTCCGAAAATAATCTGGATCAGTGGTATCAGAACAGGCTTCTCTTAATTGTTTTTTAGTGCATTTCCCCGATGAGGTTTGAGTATAGCAAGTTGGGCCTCGAGCTTATCTCTCTTGAGTACAATATCTCTCACATGCCCAAGAAAAACTCTATGGAAGTAGAAAATAAAAACAATGGAGAAGAATATTCTATTAACCTGTTGCTTGAGTAACCTCTCACGTGACAGAGGGATGGAATGATGGAGAATTTTTCCCACATCCTTCAATGCATGTCGATAGTAACAAGAACATATTCATCAAGAGACCACTTTGGAGGAACTTGTCCCTTCAAGGTACAAGTTAATTTTGATATTCCTGTATTTTAAGGACAACTAGATGCATATGCCTTAGAAAAATGGTCAAATTTTCTAGAAGTTTATTTCTTTGTTCACAATTTTTTCGACAGGGAAAAGATCACCTTCACACTCCTCAAGGCTCTCCTCCACCACAAACATTGGTGGGAAGCTTACTAGGAGAAAAGTTCCACAGAGGAATTTGGAATATATGGGGTCGAGCCCACTTGGGATTTTTTTGTGGATGCGGTCAAGGACCAATACTACCCTATTGATAACTATGAAGACCAGTACATGAGATGGACCACACTACGGAAAGAGAAGAAGCAAACAATGTCAGAGTTCAAAACTACTTTCCATACCTTGCGCACTGATATGGGTATCAAAGACTCTGAGTGGCATATGGTTTTGAAATACCGTGGGGCTCTGCATAGGTACATCCAAACCAAAATGGATTTCCTAAACATCTCATCATTGAGAGTTGCCTATCGACATGCTGTCAAAATCGCGTAGAAATTTAGGCACTAGCAAAATTGGGAGTTCGGGTCTACAAATATGCAACAACCAAAACATGGTAAATACGGCCCTAACCAATAGTCTCATGAAAACCATTCCAAGGCACAGGAAAATAAAGGTAAATGAAATATGAAGAATGACATTGGGAAGTGGTGCGACTTCCACAAAATCCCCTAGAACAACACTGATGAATGCAACTCGAAATAGTCAATGATGGACGAGGTCAAAGAGAAGGATTCGAGCCCTAATTAAAAATCTCATATAGAAAATATTGAAAATAGACAGATCATTGACACATACCCCACTACTACTGTCACGACTGCAACAATTCAACCAGAAGAATCAATAGATCCTAAAGAGGGGGGGCACCTCTTCCATTCACAAATGTGGGTGAAGGGTACCTCGTTGAATTTCATTGTTGATAAAGGCATCCAAAAGAAAATCATCTCAGCTGAGGTCATCAAACAGTTGGGGTTGTAGACAACACCACACCTACAGCCATACAACATTGGGTGGCTTCACCAGGGACAAGATCTTTGTGTTAGCCATCAGTGTTGATTGTCCTATGGTATCCATCCCTTCAAGGATAAGGTAGTGTGTGATGATTCCCCTCTTGATATATGTGATGTTTTTTTGGGCCAACCATATATGTGGAAATGCCATGTTGTTTACCAGTATCAACCTCGTAGTGTCATTATTACTCTAGGGGGGTCATCTCTATAGGACACCAGAGGTAGTTCTGACTACTTTTCCATAAAAAAAATGTCTCAAGGTAATCTCTCATACTGAAAAATTCATCCTCTTCACAGTCTATTCAAAGGACTCACATACAGCCACTGCAACCACTACAACCTCAACACCTTCTCTCCAACAGAAGCAGATTGTAGAAGAGAAAGAAAATATTGTTTCTTCACCTACGATGGTGCCTACACCATGCCCCGTCAAGCCCAGAGACAACAGGTTGGTGGAACATATTCAACCCCGCCAACAACAGGTTCGTGACAACCTTCTATAGACCAATCATCACAACTTATCCAACAAGGAAAACAACTCACCAAGATTCAGATTTAGAAAACGCTTTCCCCTCTTCCCCAGGAACTCAATGCAATGGATACCATTTCTTCCTAAGGGGGGAGGATTGAACTAGGTGGATATTGGTGGCCACCCACATGTTCCAAATTTGAATGAGCTCATCTTGACAATTTTCAATTCAACATGTTTCTTTGTCATTGGGACATTTCTTTGTAATTGTGTGTTATGCACTTTCGAGGCTGTCCTGAAGCCCTAAACAACATCCAGGTGGATATTGGTGCTCGCCCACCTATTCCAACTGGTTTATTTTGGAAGCTTTCATGTTAGTACATCTTTTTGTACTTCTAAGGATGTTTTGGAGCCCTAAACAGTGCTTTATTGGCTTGCCACAGTCAAACTGTAGATGGATTCAAATATTGATGGAATAATGCGCAGTTCTCGAAAATATCTTTCCAATGGTCTATCACATGCCTAAAACGGATATTCTATGCAAATGTTACGACCCTAGGAAGTTGATGTACTAACTTACCCCAACGGGGCCCACATGAATTTTGGCGCTTCATCTCTTGGGGTTAGGTTTTTGGATGTCTAGGGTTTTTGCATTCATGTTTATCATAAAAATACCTTCATAGCCTCATTGTAATCATCTTCTTGCAAATCAGTGTAGCCGTCACATCTCTTCTCAGAGATAAAGTTGTCACCGTTCTAGCGAGTCTTGCACTCTGTATTTTTACAGTCTCTATACATTTCTTTGTCATCCCATGACCCTTCTTTTCCCGTGGCTTGGACTGGTTTTCGGGAGACTATTTGTTAGGGTTGTCTTTGTCATACTTTGGTTGTTGTGGATTTGCAGACCCGAACTTCCGTTTGTTCTAGTGCTTAAATTTCTGCTCGATTTTAACAACATATCGATAGGCAGCACCGAGTGATGAGATGTCCAGAAAATACATTTCAGTTTGGATTTATCTGTGTAGAGCCCCACGGTATTTCAGAACCAAATTTCATTCACAGCCTTTGATACCTAGCTTGGTGCGCAAGGTATGGAAGCTATTGGTGAACTCTGGAACTGATTGGCCCTTCTCTTGCTGTAGTGTGGTCCATCTCATGTACTGGTCCTCATAGTTGCCAACAGGGTAGTACTGTTCCTTTACCGCATCCACAAATAATTCCCAAGTGGGCTCGGCCCCATATATTCCAGAATCCTCTGTGGAACTCTGCTCCCAGTAAGTTTCCCACCAATGTTTGACATGGGGGAGAGCC
>JASDQU010103724.1:147980-180494 GCA_032191745.1 Picea mariana
GGTAGGCGTTGAAGGATGTGGGAAAAATTCTCCATCATTTCGTCCCTCTGTCGCGTGAGAGCTTGCTCAAGCAATAGACTGATAGGATCGTCTGCTCCATCATTTTTCTTTTCTTCCACCATTGAGGGTTTCTTGGGTGTGCGAGAGCGATTTTCCTCAAGAGAGACAGGCTCGAGACCCACTTGCTATACTCAGACCTCGTCGGGGACATGCACTGAAAACGATCAAGAGTAGCCTGCTCTGATACCACTGATCCGGATTAATTTCGGCACGAAATGAGAGCGGAGATATAACACATAAATATAACAAAGATATAGTGGAAATAAAAAGAGTCACAGATACACAGTAATACATGATTTCTATTAATGAAATAAATGTACAGAGACTGTAAAAATACAGAGTGAAAGACTCGCTAGAATGGTGGCAGCTTATCTCTAAGAAGAGATGTGACGGCTACTCGCCTCCGTGAGAAGATTATTACAATGAGGCTCTGAAGGCATTTTTTACAATAAACAAGAATGCCAAAATTCCTATACATCCAAAAACCTAACCCTAGGAGATGAAGCGCCAAAAGTCACGTGGGCCCCGTTTGGGCAAGTGAGTACATCAACTTCCCGGGGTCGTAACTTTTGCATACGATCTCCGTTTTAGGCGTGTGATAGCTCATTGGAAATATCTATCCGAGGCCTACAATGATTGAGACAAAATAACATTGCAGATGCAATTTTTTGAAAGAAACATACCCAAAAAAACATCGTTTAGGGCCTCAAAATGGCCCCGAAAGTTCAGGACCTGAAAAAAACTGCTAAAAGTAGTAAATTGTCAAAATTGCCAAAAAAATGTTTTGGGCCAGTTGGAGAAGGTGGGTGGCCACCGATATCCACCTGGATCAGAGAAGAGGCATATGTAGGTGGGTTTTAAATGATAAAAGCCACAGGAAAGCATAGCGCCGTACATAAGTTGCCATACAGAGTTTTTGTACATGTATCTAGGTCTCAGTGGAGACAATCATGTATTTACGTGGGTTTGCAAAAGGATAGTTGTGTACACCTTGAAAAGCGTGGTGGTACAGGGTTGTAAAACAACACATGCAATGCTAGGTTTGTTTGCAGTGTATATTCTCTTAGTGAGCCATTTTCGCTGTTACAGGAGCCCTGATTTTACCTTAATAAAAGCATCTTAGGATTGGTTTTCCCTCCGGGGTTTTTCCAAGGGTTTGTACCCAAAATTATTGGTGTCTTGTGCATGAGATTTTGGTTTCCTTGTTTGTGCTTCCACTACATGTTTAGTTGATTACTCAACTATGATTTTATTCCATAAGTGATTTATTTGGAATTAACTGTCGGGTGCTAGGTAGGGGAAATTCAACATGGTATCCAAGGATATGAAGGATTGAAGTGGTAAAATCAACAATAAAGCCATAGTAATCTATGGAATGGAACTTGTGAACCACAAAACTATCTATAAGAATATGTAGAATCATCTATTGATACTATAAAAAACACCATGCTATTTCAAGTGGCTTTCAAAGTGAGCATTTCCCTCAAGGTGAAGCTCCCTATGATTCGTTAGGTAACCCCATGATTTGTAAGGAAATAAAAATGAACAAAATTATAGGGAGTTGTTATATTAATCACTTTAAAATATCTATATTAATCAAAATCATAAGAAAGATAATGGAATCACCAAATTACAAATTAAGAAAACATAACAAGGCGAGGAAGGTGAATGTGAGTCATAAGTTTATAAAAGTTAAGGGGGTTTACATGGGAAATGATTTTGTTCTAACCTAGTATTTTCCACAATCTTATACATTGTCATTGTAATAGTGCCGAAAGTATGTCATTTTTATAGCACTAAGTGTTAATTGTTAGGAGAGGATGTACATCTACGTTAGAGTAAATTTTGGTGTGACACACAACGTATCCAACTCTAAAATGTTGGGTGGGTGTTGTATTTTTTGCAGGGTATACAATGTAACCTAACATGATCATGGGGGGATTTGAGGGGAGGGTTACCATCCCCCATGCCCCATCTAGGGATTTGGTCCCCTTCTCGGGATTTGGTGGGGGAGCCCGTGAGAAAATTTTCTTGGTCCATTTTTGGTACTTTGTGGTTCATGTTTTCAACCCATAGATCCCACAAACAAAGGGATCTCATATACCAATTTAATGTATGACTTGGTCGTGACCTTAAAATTAAAAAATAATAACATGATAACATAAAATACTTAAACTGTCTTATGAACAATTTTGTTAATTTACAAAGAAACATAAAAATATTATTTGTTCAATGATTGTTTCTCAATTAATGATTTAGATAATAAATCTGTTAAGTATGTGTTATTTTTTTCTTTTAAATTATATTAGTATTTATTTTCTTACACATGTTTATTAAACTCTTCATAAAATATAAGATATTTTTTGTTTGTAGTATTAAGTTAATTAAAAACTTTTGAAACATCATAGTAACTTGTAAATTTTCATCCTAATCCTAATCTATAAAATGTCCATATATCCTTATGTAGTAAGATGAGTGAAGATAAATGTATGAAAAATAGTTGGGAAAATGTAAAGTTAGTAATTTCCTTATGTAGTAAGATGAGTGTAGAGAAATATATGAAAAAGAGTTGAAAAAAATGTAAAGTTATTACTCGTTGGATATTTTGGTTACAAGATATGCGAATAACACTTTTCATAGGTTGGAATATGGATTTGATTATATATATAGAGAGAGGTGTTATAAAGATTAGAGAAAACTTTTATTTTAAGGATGATATTTGGGTTAAATTTTAAAATTTTTAGAGCATAAAATTGGTGAGTTTAAAACAATTGTAACATTATTATGAATTCAACATGTCATTTGCAAAAATTATATATTTAAATAAAAAAGATTAGAATTATTCTTCTCAATCTCTCTCTCACATATAATATTTTATTATTTTAATATACAATTTATTAAGACAATATTTATATAATAAATATTTAATTATTTATGTATTTAATTTTTTTAATAATATATTTTTATTTCAAATATAAAATAATATAAAATTATTTTTTATATATTATTTAAATTTATAAATAATCATTAAAAATAAAAAACAAAACCATACAAATAAAATACTTCAAATATAAAATAATATAAAATTATTTTTTATATATTATTTAAATTTATAAATAATCATTAAAAATAAAAAACAAAACCATACAAGTAAAATACTTCATCATAAAAATATATTACCCAATAATTATCTTAATTATGTTTTTGAGTAACAACTTACACATATACCAAAACCATTACTTGGGTATGTGTTATATCATGACTTATCTAAAATGCTATTGCACCTGGAGTTTAAAAAGTTGGGAGCTTTTAAATGGAGTGGGCTAAACGTTCTACTCTTTTTGAGTTAAGCATAACTTTTAAACTACACTTTAAATATTTTTATGTTTATTTTTTTTCATGGGATGAAAATTTTGGAAGTTAATTTAATATTTTTATGTTTATTTTTTTTCATTGAGATGAAAATTTTGGAAGTTAATTTAAATTTAACAGTTAAGTTTTGAAAATATTTTAAAGTAAGTAGTCACTTTAATTATAAGAAAATTTGATATTAAATTATTTATAAGAAAATTTTCAATATTATATAATTAAATAATTTATATTTCCATCATCAAACCTAAAAATTCAAATTACATTTTATTTTAATATCTAAACTATCAATTAATCAAATAAATTGATTTTACGTTCTAACACTATTGTTAGTTCCTTATAATTTTTATTTTTAATTTAAAAAAAACTTAAAACACTTTATTTTTTAAATAATATTTTTTTTCTATCTAAAATATGGATATAATTTCCTTCTCTATAAAAATATTTACATAGAAAATAATAATTTCTTTCTATATAAAATATTTACATATTTTGGATTTAAGAAGATCACACTTCTTTATTAAAATAAGATATAGTAGATGCATGAAATATGAAACCCTTAAAATAATGCCAATTAAAAAAACATAAGTATCATTTACGTGTATTGATTAGATAACTTTAAATGCTTAATATTTTATTTAATTTCATAATTAAAAAAATACAGGTTACATCATGTATGTCATTACAACCCTTAAAAAATATCATATTCAAGAATACGTATCTTGTAATTGACAATTTAATGGATAAACTTGATGTGTTTAATGTTTTATTAAATTATTTTAATTAAAAAATATAATGCATGAGGATACCCATACATGTAACGAATGGTTTCACAAGGCACGCCACCAGTATTTAAATACAAAAAATATTTATTAATGCAGAGGAGAATGCAATATTTTATTTATTTATTAATGTAAAGCAAGTCACCATTATCTAAATTGTTAATCACACCAAAGCAACAACGTCCCTTTATAAAGGAAAAATAATTTTGAAAAGTTATATTTATTAATTTTTTTAATAATAATAATAATAATTTATTTTTAAGGTTATCAAATCGGTTTATGAGATTTTTTTGTTTGTGGGACAAGGATCTTTTTCTGTAGTCTACGAAAGTAACCTCTTAAAAAAAACCACATATTCTTAACCATTAAGCCCACTCAAACTGTATAAATTAAAAATTGATTAAATTTATAATAATTATTATTGATTAAATTTATAATTAAAATCAATACAACCAACCATTTCCATTTATATTGTTTTACATCACTATGTAATAATAATAACAATAAACAATATACTCAAATTATTTATTATATAATTAAAATCAATATATATTATAAATTAAAAAATTAATATCAATATACATTATAAATTAAAAAATTAATAACAATATACTCAAATTATTCATTATATAATTAAAATCAATATCATTATAAATTTAAAAATATTGATTCAGTTTATGATTGTTGTTGATTAAATTTATGATTGAAATAAATACAACAAACAATTTATGTTGTTTGTTGTGCATATTTACATCATTAGTGAATTCATGCTTGTGTAGTTTTATCATACCAATGTATATGAATGATTTCTGAATTAGTTTATTTATTTGGGATCTTTATCGGTATACCATAGGCTATTGATTATGTATATAAGTTAAGTTTGTCCCACTTGTATTAATTCTATTAACATAGATTTAACATATGTTTGGGTTAGAGCATCATTTAATATGATTTTGATTTCAAGTTTGTATTTAGTTTATGGTTAAGACTCAGTATCAAACTAGGAAAGAAAGATAATTTAAAATTGCATTTAATTAATTGAAGTTAGCTTTGTTAGTCTTAATAATTATTAAGATTGGATACTAATTCTATTAACATATGCTTGGGTTAGTTGTTATTAGAGAATCATTTTATATGATTTTGATTCGAAATTTGTACTTAGTTTATGATTAAGACTCACTATCAAACAAGGAAAGAAATTGAAAACAATTCAAAATTGCATTTAACTCATTGAAATTAGTTTTGTTAATCTTAATAATAATTATTAAGGTTGGGTCTATATAAAAAGATTGATGGTGTATCCTATATCTTCACTTGCCTATATGGTAGATACATTTGATTATTTAATGATATTTATCAATGAGTTGGAATTATAGACATTGTTATAGTTGTTGCATTAATTATATTGTGCAATTTATTATTGATTTACATGTGTGAGTACATTAGTTGCAGTATACTATCCTTGGTTGATGATTGATGTAGTTAAGATTTGCTATACTTTAAGTAATGTACATATTACAAGGTATTTTTATTTGTTATGTGATGACATTTAGTTTCTTGATTATGTGTGAAAGGGTCATATTGAGGCTTTAACAACCCTTCAAAGTCAGCTAAATCGGGAGCTTATTTTTTATTTATTTTTATTGAGACTCATTAAGTAAACTTTGCTTTCTTTTATCTTTATCCTTTAAATTAATTTGATGATTACATGTTGTTGCCATAATTTGCATCGCTTGATTGATATTTCTATTGTGAGTTAATACATCTTCTAGAAGGTTTTCCCTACATACATTTGTCACACTACATGTATCATAGTTTACATGCTTTTTCATTTCTTGGATTTGAATGAACCTAATTTGTGTGAAAGTGTTATATAGCTTGATCTAGGCTCAATGAAACATTTTTGTAACATCGACTGGCTCATAACTGAGTTTCGAGAATAATAAATACCTTTGCCAAACATTGGGTATTAGGTGCTCTAGACAATAGTGGACTACTTTCATGGATTAAAATTTTTTAGATGCCTATGAATCATGACAAAGTCATCTAGCATCTTAAAATCCGATATTATAGAAATTTTAAATGAGATAACATAATTTAATTAAGGTAAAGTAGTTTTTCCAAATAGAGTATGAACTTTTATTAAAAAATGCCTTTGCATGTAATTTTGGGTACCAACAAAGTTGACATTTTGACTGTTGTAAAAGGTTGCATGTATGTTTTTGCGGATTACAAGCTCAATACAATTTAGGTTTTTGAATTTGAAGTCCACAAGCATGAGAATGCACATTTATGATTCTCGTTAATAATATAATTTGATTTTCATTTTTTATAAAAAGTTATAAAAGCTATGGCATTAATAACATAATTTGATCTTCATTGTTTATAAAAGTTATAGAATTTATGGCATTTCCTTTGAAAGGGGATTATGTGAGAATCCATTGAAAAACCTAATATGTCTTCAATACTCTGCAAAAAACAAGTTCCTAATTGGAGCTCCTAGAAGAAAGTTGTAGTTTCAAGAAGGTGTTGATAAAAAACTTGGTCACCTCTATTTTCCCGCTCCTGGAATAATAAAAAAAATTGACATCAAAGGAAGAAATTTTTTGAACTATTATAATTTCATTGCATAGCCCCCAGTCTCAAATTCATCACATAATTCATGGATTCAAAATCTAAGTTTGTATGCTCAAGATATCCAGGTTTTCATCTAATTGATAAAAAAACTCTTCCTCAATATGCGGTAAAGCTAATTTTTCTTTAAACAAAGAATTCTTGGAACCATGTCCAATTTCTTGGAACTATGATTCTTATCTTGGAACCACATATCATCTTGGAACTTCTCATATTTTCTTTTCTTGAAACCACATATTATCTTGGAAATTCTCATATTATTTTGGAACCTCTCTTTACTTCACAATTTTCCCTCTTAAACTTTCTATACTTAGATTTTTTTTTGAGTTTATTTTCCCTCACCATCGCAAGACTTCACTAGTCCACTAGATTTCTCCCCCTCCTTATCTCTCCACTCTCCTCTCCCCTTACTTCCCCACTCCAAACTTAGTTTTTTCTCTATACTCCATCGGACAAACGAACCCCCACTCCTCCTCACCTCCTTATCCCTCCATCTCTTCATCTATCTGCTTCCATTACTTATTCATTTTATGAATTTCCCTTCCTCCTGATCTCCTTATCTATCTTCTTAATCCACTACCTACATTTCTCCCCCGCCCCACATCATCCTATCTCACTCACCCCCCACACTACCCTCTCCTTACTCCCTTCTCGTCCCACCTTCCCAAATTTTAACTTATATTTTAATTAACTCCAAGAACTACTAGCCAATGAAGTCAATCCAAATGGAATCCAAGTATTTGTGATACATGGCAATCAACTATTCACGACACACGATAGCCAACTATTCATGACACATGAAAACTCTATTAACCAATTGGAGGATGACATTTGGCAACCAATTGAGAGGTTATATGTGACAACTCATGGTAAAATATCACACAATGATACGTGGTGATGACATGGATGTTGACTCATTGCTAAATGGATAATGACTCGGTGTCTGACTAATGACTAGGCACCTGTTGGGGGATGACTGGGCAGTCAAAATTTTAATTATTTAATTAATTTTCTAAGAGGTTGAACTCCAAGTCTCCCTAATCTCTTTGTGCTTCACATTAAAGGCATGGTCGAGTTCAAATTATAAAAACTTCAAATCCCAATATCCCCATGCATGTGTGATATACATTATGAATAAAAGTTGATTTTTTCAAAAGAAGAAGCGAAATAAGATCAAGGGTCAGGATTTACCCATGAAAATTAATCAACGACTGTTGAGTAACGATTTTCTAAGAGCCATAAATTGAAATACGAGAGTTGGATTTGGGATAACCATACCTTGTTGGAAATTTAATTTGACGAGGAAGATGATGAAACAAGTTTTAAGGGTTGAAATTGGACATATTTTTCTTAGAAATTGAAAGAAAACTCAACAATATTTTTATGGTGTGCTGATAAATCTACTTGGTACCATGACTTCATGAGATCATATCTTGAGATCCATAAATCGAAATCTCACCCAGGAGGACTCATTGGAAATATAAAATGATGAGTATTTCATATAAAGTGGTTTACATGGATGAAAGGACAAATATTTTACTCAAAAAATAAAAAACACAATCCACTTTAAAAAATGAGGTAGCTAATTAAAATTTTGAAAATAAAAGTTTATTATTTTTTTTTATTAAATACGGAAAAGGGAAAACTACAAGATATATATGCCGAGAATTTATTGAGGCATTAATTAAAGTGATTATATAAGAAAGAAAAATCCCTAACCACTCAAGAAATTAGAAGATCCGGTTTTAAAAAGCAAGAAATGATTTCATCAAGGAGAGAGAAGATTGCATTATTAGAGAAGAAGATCATAACAGAAGCATCTATCCATTAAAATGCATCCAAGCCTCTGATAAGAAAACAAATATATCTGTCTTATTCATTCTTCTTATTCTTCTACATCATTTTCTTACGGATTTTTGTTCATATTTTTGAACTAAACATAAGGCTGAGTTCTTGAGTCTCTCTTGTAATCTTCCAAGGATTTTATTATATGATCATGGAGTATTTTGAGTCATGTATATGACTACCATATGTAAGCCAGGATTGTCTATTGGATTCATGGGAATTTACTCCTTGTTAAATAAACTTTATTTCTAAGACACTAGTTAATTGGTTTGTAGAGATTTTGTGTATTGTTGAATAACTTTTATGAATAAAACTCCATAAAGAACTACTTTGGGGTTTTACTTTAATGATTTCTCATATCTTGGGATTTCTGAGTGTGATATTTTTTAAGTATTCCCATCAGATTCTTTTAGTTATGAAAGTAAAACTCATTTAAAGTTCTTTGTATGATAAAAAATATTTCTTCCTTTTTCTTGTGAGAAGATATGGATGTATCCTCTATTTTTATGTGATTTAGAGGGTTGTATAAATCATGATGAGTATGTATATATATATTCTTATATCAAATCCTTCCTTCAATCTTGTTATTGTCGAGAATCAATTTGATGCACATAAAAATCAGATCAGGTTGTTAAGAACCATTTCAATATTAAAATAAGTAATAAGATTTTGTTGTTTGTTATCTAGCATTCTCCCTAATCCAAGATATTTAAGATATATATTTTAGCGAGAGAGGAGTACCACCTCTATAAAAACATAGGGGGATTCATATCCTCATGATGTTATTGTTTCTATCTTAACCTATCCAAACATAAATAGAAGGAAGATTACTTGAGGGTCTAGTGTAAGCCCCATATTAATGATCTTTCTAGCATTCAAAGTTATTTTTCGAATGGGTTCTCTTAATTTCAGATCATTTATCTAAAAGGGGTTTCTTATTTTAAAGAAAAAGGATTTGAGTGAACATCATTCTCAACCCTTCAACATGTGCATTTCATAATATTGGAATATGGTTCTAGTATGTGGAATAATGGGCAATATTAATCACACAGGCACTAGAGAATGATGTTTAGACATTTTTCTATACAATTAGTTTTTTTTGTTTAAATTGTAAAAGCATATTAGTGTGTTCCCATAGAAGGAACATTGGTCCATTCCCTATATAGGTGCACTAGAGAATGTTTCATTTTTTTATGATAACACTCATTACAATGTGTCATTAGACCATGATCTCATCGACGCATCTATATGTAAGGAGTATTAAAGTAGGTTTAGACATTTTGTTAAAAAAATATAAAAAACTAATCAACGTGATTAATATCTCTCTAACACGCACTAGTGCACCCCAAGAAATGAAACACTTATCTATATATATTTTTAAACCTAATGGTGTGCTTGGAACATTATAATGCATTGGTATGTCTTACTGTCAGGTGCATTGAAGTAGGGTAAAATTTGAAAAAAACATTACCAAACTGTAATTTCTTTTTTACATTGCCTTAAGTGCTTCCAACCATAAAAGAACTAGTTCTCACCATCCTTGTATGCCCACCCCATTTTTTATATGATTATGTTGCTAGATTTCTTGAGTCTTTTGCTTCACTGGTAGATTTGGTTCATTTTTTAATTTTGAAAAATGGTACGTGTTATAAGAAAAATATATCCATTGAAACATATCCCATCTATCTGATGATGATTCCGATTACAACCTATTTGATTTCTTGACATGAGGCAGAGATTGTTAAATACCAAAGATCTGAAAAATAAAATCAACACACAATATACATAGAAGAATATAGGAACTCTCCTTTAGTATTATTAAAACCCTTAAGGTAGGGAAACACCATACAATCGATCTTTTTAAGGAAAGAATCAACTCTCGATCAATTTCCTCTTCGAGGGGGAAACCTCCTAATGAGCTACACTCCAAATACAATACTTATTTAACATGCTCATTACATTGTTGATCCATTCCTTATATAATACTACCTAATAATATTCTAGAGAAGTAACCTTCTAGAAAGCATTCTCACATTTATTATGTTCACACTAGTACAATATATTTAACTAACATAGTGGGCCTTATTTAATAATATAGTGGACCTAGTCCACCTTACATTAAATGGCCTCCACTATTATCACTATGGGCCTTTCGCCCCCCATTACCTCCCTAGCTACACTACAAACATTACATCTCTACTATTATTCCTCTTGGGTACTGTTGATCTAAAAAACCATTTTATGGTCTTAAGGTCAACCTCATGAGGATATGGATCCCCTTGTGTTTTTAGAGAGGTGGTACTCCTCTTGTTTCTATAATTCCAAGAAAACAAAATTAAATCTGAGAAGGACCAGACTTTGTATTTACATTCACATTCAAGGAAAAAAACACCTGGTATTTGAGATCATGTGTTTTAAACGAAACTCATATGTATAATATTTACAACGTAAATAGATTAAGATGCATACATAATATATAGAATTGATATATTCATCACAACATTCATCAGGGAATTTAATAATACCACAAATAGAGAGAAAAAAAATTGGACTGAAAATAAAAGAGAGCTTTAAATTATCATTCCATAAAGCACCAAAAAGATTATGAGAGATAAAACATTGGGTAACTCAAGATTCTGATCAAATTCTTTGAAAACACAATAACGTAATATCCCGAGTAGCTCTCTTGGAGTCTAAAAAATAATAACGAGTCTTTAAATACAAAGGTAAATGTATTTAAAGAAAATAAAATGCATTCTCCCTTCGAAGAGGACTGTGATTGTTCTCCTTCATACCATAAAATGAAAAGACCTGGAAGATAAACGAAGGGAAACCAAGAATCAGCCTGGATCCCTTAGAATACCGAGAAGACAAAGGAAAGATGATAAATTTTTGTAGCAGAAATGGACAGAAGAAAAACTCAAAGGGAAGAGTTAATTTTTGACTCACTGTGATGAAAAATATTATGACCTTCACTTTCTTGCATATGGATCCTTTATAGGTACATTATGTGGTTGAGGTGGCATAACCGCTCTCAATGTTCTTAAAGTAGTTAAGGTTTTCCTTTCTATAACTTTCCATGATTCATTTTTGAAGTAAACACCTTTTGATTTTTAATTTATTGAATTCTCATTAATTACTTTATGTCATTAAAATTCGTGCCTCCGAGTAGGGCCTACTTATTCCTTTAATAAAGTTTATTTTCAAATTTTTCAATTTGACTGCATTTAACAAAAGAGGATTGTGTTTTAACTTTTTGAGTAATATATTTTCCCTTTCAACCATGGAAAACATTTTAGATTCAATATTTATCATCTCATTTTTCCAATGAGTCCTCCTGAGCACAATTTGGAGTTCCATATCTTAAGTTATAAGCTCAGGAAGTTGAGGTTCCAAGAAGATCTCTCATAAAACCATGAAAAAATAGCTGACTATTATTTCAATTTTTTGGGAGGGTTATGTACAATTTCTCCTATTGTAACCTATTCCATCATCTTCCTTGTCAAATTGCCTTTCCAATGAGGTAAAGTTTTCCCCAAACAGACAACCAGATCTTGAGTTATGGCTTCCAGAAATTCGTTGCTCAACAACACTTCATCTAACTCATGGGTTAATATTATCCCTTTATCTAATTTCTTCCACCCCATTAAAATTTCGATTTTTTCCTTTAAAATGATATCCCACATGGATTGTGGTCAAGAGTTCTTAATCATTTATAATGAAAATTTTACCATAGTAATCATGTTGAATAAAGAAGACTATAGAGACTTTGGTGTATCTCTCATGCCTTAGGAAAATTTCATGAATTAATAAAATTTTGATGACCTATTCAACGTCCATTCATAGCCCAGTCATAACCCAATAATTTCCCATGTGTTGGCCATTGACAAAGTTTTGGGAGCACTTGGTCATATTTGACCGTTTTTGGGACTTCGACAACTTGTCGAAGATGGAGTGCCAGACGAAGCGGAGATTGCAGAATATCGGCCCACTTTTGGGTCCCTTTTTGGGTTTTGGGAATATGTAATGGGAAAGGGATGTCAGCCCGTGGGTTTACCCATGCGTAGGCCCATTTTGTATGTATAAATAGAAGAATAGGAAAATTTAAGAAAATAGTAATAGAGAAGAATATTGTATCTATGTGATATAGGCTAAGTGCCAAGAAGAGATCTGTGTGATCAAGAGTTTTGTGCATTCTGTATAGACTTGCAGAGCTTAGTGAAAGTCCCTGTGTGAAGGTATAGAAGGCTTTGTGCTGAAAGGAAAGGAATAAGGATCTAACAAGCTGTGCAGATCTTCTGTCTTGTGTGAAGTAAGGGTTTCTAAGGCTCTGTGCTTGTAACCAATTGGCCGATGATAATAAAAAAGAAGAGTTGGTGGATGTAGCCCCAGGGTGGGGGTGAACCACGAAAACCCTGTGTTATCCACTTTGTTCTTTGTTCTGATGCATGATATAATGATTTGCTAAGTGCTTTGAGATGAGTAGATAGATCTGCTATATATGTTTATGCTTAGTGCTTAGGATGTGTAGAATGTTAGGTCTGATTCACATGTATATGCTAAGTGCTTGACCTGTTAGATCTGAATACTCTGTGGATGATAAGTGATCAAACAATCTAGTTTATTGTGAATGATGCGAAGCTCTGTTGTATCTGCGAAGTGGTTATTGATTGCGTATTAAATATCCAGCAGTGTTGAGTGTTATATCAAGTAAGGAATCACAGATCCGTGTCCCAGCTAAGGTTGTAAAAACTTGAGTCCTGCAACCACCCCTACCTCTACCTCGAGTGAGACTTCATCTGCTTCGTAGGTGTTGCTGAAAGGGCCAGTAGTTAGGGTTTTGTTGGTGCGCTGTTGTAGCGTTGAAACTTGGTTCTGCCCCTATGCCAACAAATGGTTCCATTGTCGGGACCTGTAACTGTGATTGTTTGGAACTGAGAAGAAGAAGCTTTGTGAAAAAAGGTTAACTTGAAAGTTTTGTGCGACGATTTGTGCCCTAGTGCACAATATTCTAACTGATTTGAAAGAAAGAGGCCTGATCTGAAAGAAAGAGGCTTCATCTAAAAGAAAGAGGGTCGATCTGAAAGAAAGAGGCCCGATATGAAAGAAAAGAGGTTGGATCTGAACAAAAGGAATGAGATCTAAATGCTTTGTGCTCCGAGAAAGGTAAAAGTGGGAATTCTTGACTAAAAGAGGTAAGATTTGCAAGCTCTGTGCTCTGATAAAGGTAAGAGTAGTTAAAATTTTTAGATCTGGTGGCTTTGTGCTCTGTAGAATAAGTGAAAAATTTTGTTTATAAGGTATGGATCTAGGTATGTTTAATAGAGTTTATCCTAGTTTGAAAAATGGGGCACTGATAGATGAAATAAGACTTGATATGAGTAGATCTTATAAGAATAGTGATAGATATGTTATACCTATGCATAGAAAAAAAATTTGGACTAACAAATTGATGCAGGATCCTAGAAAGAATTTTTTGCAGATTAGCTACCATGATCCTAGTGCGCAGTATAGAAAAAGTTGGGGATCGTTTAAAACAAAGAGAGGAGTGACCCTCTGTTACAGTTGCAGAAGACCTGAACATCTTGCTAAGGAATTCCATGGAAGAGGATCTAGTTGTCTTTGTTGCAAAGCTATGGACCATGAGGTATTGGATTGCCCTAGAATGATCGCTACGCTGGAAGAAATGAATCTGAATCAGGAAAACCCTAAGGCAGATCTAGAAGAGGCAGAAACCCAACAAGAATCAGAGAAGGTATTGATACAAATGAAAGAGACCCTGAATGACCACCGATATGTTAGACTATCAGATATTTTCAAAGAAAAAGAATGCATTGAAGCAAGAATAGGAAACTTCGACATTGACTCTATCCTTGATGAAGAGACACAAGTGAACATTATGCCAGAAAGAACTTGGGAAGCTATAGGGAAGCCTGCTATGATCCCTTCATTAGGAGGAATAGGACTATTCATAGGAAAACTAATGATGTTATGTGGAAAGCTCGCTCAGATACCCATGACAATCAATGGAACTTCGACAAAGGAAGATTTCAAGATTATTAAATTCGTTGAAGACAATGCCCCGTTTACCATGTTATTAGGAAAATCTTGGATTGATAGAGATCAAGCTAGAAAAAAGGAAGAAGAAGAAGTCTTATAATAGAAGAGACAAGAGTTAAAAGATTTCATGACCCGAAATATTGCACAATTGATTAAATAACAATAGAACAGATCGAAGCTACCTAACACTAGAATCCCAGATGTTGAAGCTACAGGAACATCAAAAGACATACAAAGGCTTAAATTTCTACCCCAATTAAAGAAGAAGTGATTCACCTAAATCCTAGGAGAGGATCTTAGCAACGCGAAGTGACTATGCCCAAGGAAAATAAGAATCAGAACAAGAAAAGAACCACCGAGATGAAGCTCACGGGTAAAAAGGATAGGAAGCTAAGTAAAAACAAGGTCAGGATTGAGAAGTTACAACAGGTTCCAGAAGGTACCTCGTAGAAAGAAACTTTGTAGAATCAGAGCTTCACCAGGATATTAGAACATTGACATATGCCACTTTGCTATGGTGAAGCAATATAGCCGTTGGAAGCCGATATACCCATTCGACTGCTGCTCCAAATGGATGGAAAAGAATTTAGGGTTCGCCACTATACCGTTGGACCGTGCCATAATGGACAGAAGAAGAGTTAATGAGGCTCATAACTGTTGCAAGTAAACCATTTCCAAGATTGCATATTTATATCGTCACGCCATGAACAATGAACACTTTTTCCAACTGAGAATTTGAAGCCCTCAGATTAGCAATTGTATACAGTGATCATTGCACTCTTGTTGTTCACTTTAGTGCAGTGTCTAAGACCATCATGAACCTGATTATTTTATCCTTAGCATGTATGTCCGATGAGCTTACCGCTACCAAAGAATCCGTAACAAAAGTTCTCCTTGCACTAAGAACTGAGAGAGTCATGTCGAAGCGAGCGTTATCCATAGGATTACATGCATAATCCATGAGAGGACTGGTAGCCTCTCCATCCACTGCTCACATCGGTCTGTCCCGACCAACTGATGAGAAACATACTAAACACAGAGATGACCTCGCCAATTCCAAGCTGATTCTGAGCATTCTACCTGCCTATATACCCCCTCTGAGTGGCACCATCAACCGTGATAGTGTACCTTGAGATTTAGAATACACCGTGATCACTGCGTACCTTCCAAAAGAGGTGCGCACAGTTTGCGCCGACCAGGATAAGCTTGCAGCACTGAAATTTAGTGACTTCAACCTTGGAGATCAGAAAGCTTATAGCATGCTTTCCCCACATAAGTACTTGACTAGGACCAAAGGAAAGAATTCAAAGATTATCCCGCAGCCATGGAGCCAGTATCTTACGCAGTCCACACTACTTAATGTGATGAAGATCCTACACTTCGGCCGACACTAGGAAGTAAACGCACACGTGAAATTGTTGTTGTCCTATTACCATAGAGGTTACTTATGGTTGAACTGTTGCATCACTATGGACCCGACCTTGATCAGTCGGATCAAAGGGCTGAGCATGCAGGGCCCTGACCCACAGGAGCTTTTCCCTGGAAAGACCTTAGACCAAGAATTAGCCCAACAAATCAAAGAGACGTATGGAGATGTAGAGAAGGCTACGTGAGGTTACAAGGTAGCCTCTATCTAGAGCGACACAGTGTTCCTTGCATGTCATCTTATCGTAGGCAAGCTAGTTCACAAAAACCGACCCACCCAAGTAACTGGATTCGTTGTTGACCTCGCCGGGAAGTGCATAGAAGGACTTCATATGAATTGGGTGTAGTACCTCATGAACCAGCTAGAGCTTGATTATAGAGGAGTGAAGGACCAAGGATATGAGTTCCACTTCAGCTCGCTTCTCATATTGATAGCTTTCATCGCATGGGAGATGCTGGAAGGTGTGACCTTCTCGAACATCGAGCCCCTTGAACCTTTGGCTGCGAAGTTCAGTACCTTGTGGTACTCGAGTGATATGAACAAGCAGTGGCAATCCAATGTCATCTTCCACACCTACTACAATCAATTGAAGATCTCAATCCAGTCTACACCATGCATCATGATGCAGGAGCATCGTAAGTAACCAACTGGGAGGAGTGCAACACACATTTTCCACGTTTTGAAATGTTTTTGAAAGATTAAGAAGCATATATTAATGTAGTAGCTAGAAGTGTACTTACATTTATATCGAGCTGTTGTAAACAGATTGTGAGCGATTTTCTCTCATCTGTCAATGTAAAAGGCATTTAAGCCCAATTAATGAAAGTAGGTAGATTTGAATTATAGATTAGACAGTTTAGAAGAGCAGGAGGGAAAACGGATAAAGACACCCTGATCTTTGTATTATGGTATTCATTAGAACATTAGAATAGAGCTGTAGCAAAGAGATGTAAATAAAAACCCATGTACAGGAGCTTGAATTAATATAAGAAGCTTTGAATCAGATTTCATGGTGTTATGATGTTTTCTGTTTATACATGGTGAATGGTATGCTTGTGGTTGTTTTATTCTCTCTGTTATGCATTTGCTATGAGGCTATGTTGTGTATGTATGATTTCAAGTTGGATGTTTTAAGTTTGAGAGAGAGAGAGAATGAGTTTCAATTGTTTCTCTTCTCGAGTGAGAGAAGTCCCTGCAAGGAGTGCAGTGAAACATCCACAAGGTGTGCGTCGACAAGGGTTCTGAGTTTTATCTCAGAAAGCTCAGGAGAGATACCGTTGTTCTCATTCCAGCAGAAGTGCAGGTGAAGCACAAAAGCCGTGCAAGGTGTGTGTAGGATAGTCGAGGCCTTAAACTTATCAACTAAGGTTGAAAGGTAAAGGACTGCTGTTGTGGGGGATGCACAGAGTCGAAAGATCAAATACCTAGAAGTATTTGAAAGTCTGCCGCAAGGAGTGCGCACAGGGGTCCTTTTGAGACTTGAGTTGCAAGTGAAAGCTCAGGAGGGTCAGCACCTTTGAAAGTACTCAAAGGGAGACAGAGATTGAAAATGTCTCGTAGAAGTTAAGTTCCAGTGGAAGAACACTGGTTCATTTTGCAGAAGTTGTCAAGGAGGAAACGAGCAGTCAAAATTCTCCAAGGAGAACTCCCGAAGACGCAAGGACCGAAGGAGTCAGAGAAGCTGCAAGGTGGATAGGGAAGGACGAACCCATCATTCTGGTATCAAGAATCAATGTGGACCGTTGATCGTGATCTGTTACGAGTTGTCAGATCATTTTGGAGATTCGGAGTTTGTAAGTCCGGAGTGTAAGCCAAAATCCTTGGTCACTCTAACTCCCAAATCATGAAAAGAATCGTTAAGTGAAGAATTTTGAGATTTCGGTAATTCGGGATCGGGATTTCGGGAATCCCAAAGACAAGGAACTGGGGCATTTCGACGTTGGAAACCCCGAAGTTCCAAAAGAGGTGTGTGGTTACGGGACAAAAAAAGGGAACTTTTCCATTTCGCATTTTGACATTTGCCAAGTGTAGTGGAATTACATCGAAACTCTCCAACTCCCAAAACCCGAAGTCCTTTGTGGTTTGAAAAAAAGGGGTTGATTAAACCTCGGCGTGGTTGTAGTGAAGATCCTGAGCGGATCTTAGCTCGAGGGCAGGGGGTCTGCGTCAAAGTGGTATCAGAGATCAGAATAAGTTGTTTTCTTTCTGTAGAAGAGGAAAGAGGAACATTTTATAGCCATGTCGTCGAGAAGAAGAGATAGGCCAATGCCAATGCTTGATCCAGCCGTGGAAAGAGAAATGCATGAATTACGTGCCAGGCTTGATGCCATGGAGACAACACAGAGGCACATAGTTGATGTTGGGGATATCAGTGAGGCTGATAGTGAAAATGAAGCTGGAAATGAAGGAGAAGAAGTTGCAATTGAATATGCTGCAGATGAACGCTTATTCAGGGTTGTTGCAAGGATAGGTGCCAGAGCAAAAATGGACATTCCAGTGTATTAGGGAAGACTGGATTAGAGCTCTAGATAAATACTTCGACTATGAGGATGTCGAGGAAGACAAGAAGGTCAAACATGCCGTTACCAGACTTAAAGGGCATGCAACACTATGGTGGGATGAACTGCAGGCTGACAGACGCTGCAAGGGAAAGCAGAAAATCAAGAGCTGGGATAGAATGGTTGCAAAGATGAAAGCCAAATTCATACCCAAGGATTATCAAATCACCCTGTTTCAGAGGATGCAAAATTTGAGACAGAAGCTGATGTCAGTGAAAGAATACAATGAAGAGTTCTACAAGATAAACATTAGAGCAGGTCATCGGGAAAGTGATGATGAAAAGGTTGCCATATACATGAATGGTTTGCGATATGACATCCAAGATGAGATGAGAATGATGATCATTCGAAATGTGGAAGATGCTTATTAGATAGCTCTGAAAGCCGAAGAGAAGTTGAGCTGAAAGCAAGGTCAAAGAGGCCAAGGTAGAAGTCAAGCTAGAGGAAAAACAATTGCCCAAGACAGAACTCAGAAATCTAAAGAAGAGGGAAAGAAACCTCAAACTCAACATGAGAGAGGAGGAAGCTCATAGAGGGGGCAGTATGCCGATAGAAATACTTTTCCTCGAGCTAGAGGAAGAGGACGAGGCAGAGGCGGTGAAGTAAAATGCTTTGTCTGTGGAAAAATCGAACATAAATCCTATGAGTGTCCAGATAAGAAGAAAGAAGGTGGTGAAACTCACATTGCTGAAGCACAAGGACAGAATGTTGAGGTAGAAGATGCCGAGGGCAGAAGATCCTTAATGATGAGGAAATTTTTCTTGAAGCCAGAGAAGGAGGCAGAGAACCCATCCCAAAGAAACAATATGTTTAAGACTGCTTGCAAAACCAAAGATAGGGTATGCAAAGTCATAGTGAACAGTGGTAGCACAGACAATCTTGTATCTATAGAAATGGTAGAAAAGCTGGAGCTGGAAGCTATTGTACATCCAAGCCCATACAGAGTTTCATGGCTACAAAAAGGACATCAGGTAAATGTCACTAAACAATGTTTAGTTGAATTCAAAATAGGAGGATATAAGGATGAAATATTATGTGATATCATTCCCATGGATGTTTGTCATCTATTGCTGGGTAGACTATGGAAATATGACAGGAACATGATTCATGATGGGAGAAAGAACACGTACACCCTGGAGAAGAATGGTAGGACTCACATGTTGCTACCAATTAAGGATAAAGAGGTGAAAACAGAAATGAGCAACACTGTACTTCTCATGAGTGGGAAGGAACTTCTTAATGAGGTTAAGAAGAAGGAAGCCACACAATTTATTGTGGTCAGAAAGCCTAGAATTGTTTTGACCAGTACAAGAATAGATGATTTACCAGAGGAAATCTAGAAGTTGTTGGAAGAGTTCGTTGATATAGTAGTGGATGAACTACCTTGTTCATTTCCACCTATCAGGAGTATAAACCATCACATTAATCTTATACCTGGAGCCAGTTTACCAAACAAAGTCGCGTACATATTGATGCCGCAGGAGAATGAAGAATTCAAGAGACAAGTACATGACTTAATGGACAAAGGATTGATTAGAGAAAGCTTGAGTCCATGCGCTGTTCCAACAGTGCTCAGCCTAAAGAAAGATGGAGGCTGGAGAATGTGTACAGACTCAAGGGAAATCAATAAGATTACCATCAGATACAGATTTCCATTGCCAAGCATGGACGACTTGATGGATTTCTTGAGTGGAGCAAAAGTTTTTTCAAAAATTGATTTGAAAAGCGGGTATCATCAGATTCAAATGAGAGAAGGTGATGAATGGAAGACAACATCCAAGACGAATGAGGGGCTGTATGAATGGCTTGTCATGCCATTTGGCTTAACAAATGCACCCAGTACTTTCATGAGGTTGATGAATGAAGTCCTAAAGGATTTCATTGGGAAATTCGTCATTGTATATCTTGATGATATATTAATTTTCAGCAAGACAGAAGCAGAGAACTTAAAGCATTTAGCTGCAGTGATGAAAAGATTATAGCAAGAGAAATTGCTGATTAATATGAAGAAATCATCATTTTTGAGGACATAACTCATTTACTTGGGTTTTGTTATCTCTGCAAATGAGCTGAAGATGGATCCCGAAAAGGTAAATGCGATTAAGAATTGGCCATCACCAAAGAGTGTGTTTGAAGTACGAAGCTTCCATGGTTTGGCAAGTTTCTACAGGAAATTCATCTGAAATTTTAGTGGGATTAGCGCACCAATGATGGATACGGTGAAGAAAAGACATAAATATTTTCACTGGACAGAAGAAGCAGATAAGAGTTTCAACCTGCTGAAGAAGAAGATCACGGAGCAACCAATTCTGGTTTTTCCAGATTTCAACAAGACATTCCAGGTCAAGTGTGACGCGAGTGGATTTGCAATTGGTGCGGTCTTGAGGCAAGACGATAGGCCGATCACATATTTTAGTGAGAAATTGAATGAAGCGAAGGTCAAATACTCAACATATGACAAAGAATTTTATGTAGTCATACAAGCATTGAAGAAATGGAGACATTATTTGGTTCCTAAGGAGTTTGTTTTGTACAGTGATAATCACGCTTTGCAATTCGTGACTCAATAGGAGAAGCTGAACCAAAAACATGTTAAATGGGTTGAATTCATGTAGAATTTTACTTTTGTAATTAAGCATATTTCTGGAACTGCTAAAAAAGTTGTTGATGCTTTGAGCAGGAAATGTTTGCTTATGCAGGAATTCAGAGTCAAGACTTTGGATTTTGATAACCTCAAAGAAATGTATAGAGATGATCCAGATTTTAAGGAAGCGTATGAGGCATCTGAGAATCCAATTCTCAGGGACAGAAGCCAATGGAACGAATATAATATCCAGGATGGATTATTATTCAAGGGAAATCAACTATGTATTCCAAAATGCTCCATGAGGGAGAACCTGCTGAAGGAAAAACACAGTGGAGGATTGGTCGAACACTTTGGTCATGACAAGACGTTCTCAAAGTTGAAAGGCTCATATTTTTGGCCAGGGATGAGGACATATGTTAAGAAATTTGTGGACAGATGCAGAATTTGTTAGCACACAAAAGGGAAAAGGCAGAACACAGGGTTATATCAACCATTACCCATACCAGAAAGGCCATGGGATGTAGTAAGCACAGATTTCATATTGGGACTGCCAAGGACACAGAGAGGATATGATTCAATATTTGTAGTAGTGGACAAATTTTCAAAGATGGCACACTTCATACCATGCCAAAAAACCAGTGACACAACTCATATTGCAAACCTATTTTTCAAGGAAGTCGTCAGACTTCATGGCTTGCCAACGAGTATCGTTTCTGATCAAGATACCAAGTTCGTAGGGAATTTATGGAGGACTTTATGGAAGAAGTTGGGGCAAGTTTGTCTTTTAGCTCAGCGTATCATCCTCAGATGGATGGGCAGACAGAAGTTGTGAACAAAAGCTTGGGAGATTTGTTGAGGATCTTAGTGACTGACCACCACAGTCAATGGGATCACATTCTGCCATAGGCAGAATTCGCTTATAATGATTTTCTTAACAGAAGAATAGGGTAGAGTCCATTCTAGATTGTATATGGAATGCAGCCAAGGGGAGTTTCTGAATTGAAAGATTCAGAACAAGCTGAATTCAGAAGTGCTAGTGCAGAAAACTTTGCAGAAGCAATGAAGGAGCTTCACAGCCGAGTCAAAGAGCGATTGTAGAGTTCAAGCCAAGAATACAAGCGGAGAGCAGATCAACACAGGCGAGAACTTCAATTTGAAGTTGGTGATTTGATTCTTGCACATGTAAGGAAGGAGAGGTTCCCCAGAGGAACATATAACAAACTAAAGATGAAAAATATTGGACCATGCAAGGTCATAAGGAAATTTGGGACAAACACATATGAGATTGAATTACCCATTGGGATCAGAATTTCATCGATATTCAATGTTGTGGATTTGTACCCTTACAAAGGTGAAGAAACAGGAACAGAGGATGAACAAACAGAGGTTCAATGGACAAAACAAATTCCTGTAGCTGAAAAGCCATAGATGGAAAGTATAATTGACAAGAGAGTTAGCAGGAAGACCAGGAGAAAAGAGTATTTTGAATACTTGGTCAAGTGGAAAGGACATCCAGTTGAAGATGCCAGTTGGGAAGATGAAACAAAAATTCAAAAGCATGGACAGACTGTGCAAGAGCTCATGAACAGGAGTTCATGAAAATTTTCAAGGGAGGGAGTATGATGCAAGAGCATCGTAAGCAGCCAGCTGGGAGGAGCACAACACACATTTTCCACATTTTGAAATGTTTTTGAAAGATTAAGAAGCATATATTAATGTAGTAGCTAGAAGTGTATTTACATTTATATCAGACTGTTGTAAACAGATTGTGAGCGATTTGCTCTCATCTGTCAATGTAAAAGGCATTTAAGCCCAATTAATGAAAGTAGGTAGATTTGAATTATAGATTAGACAGTTTAGAAGAGTAGGAGGGAAAACAGATATAGACACCATCGTCTTTGTATTATGGTATTCATTAGAACATTAGAATAGAGTTGTAGCAGAGAGTTGTAAAGAAAAACCCATGTACAGGAGCTTGAATTAATATAAGAAGCTTTGAATCAGATTTCACGGTGTTATAATGTTTTTTGTTTATACATGGTGAATGGTATGATTGTGGTTGTTTAATTCTCTCTGTTATGAATTTGCTATGAGGCTATGCTATGTATGTATGATTTCATGTTGGATGTTTGAAGTTTGAGAGAGAGAGAGAATGAGTTTCAATTGTTTCTCTTCCTGAGTGAGAGAAGTTTTTGCAAGGAGTGCAGTGAAACGTCCTCAAAGTGTGTGTCGACAAGGGTTCTGAGTTTTATCTTAGAAATCTCAGGAGAGATACCGTTGTTCTCATTCCAGTAGAAGTGCAGGTGAAGCACAAAAGTTGTGCAAGGTGTGTGCTGGCTAGTCAAGGCCTTAAACTTATCAACTAAGGTTGAAAGGTAAAGGACTGTTGCTGCAGGGGATGCACAGAGTCGGAAGATCAAATACCTAGAAGTATTTGAAAGTCTACCGCAAGGAGTGTCCGCAGGGGTCCTTTTGATACTTGAGTTGCAAGTGAAAGCTTAGGAGGGTCAACATCTTTGAAAGTACTCAAAGGGAGACAGAGATTGAAAATGTCTCGCAGAAGTTAAGTTCCAGTGGAAGAACACTGGTTCATTTTGCAGAAGTTGTCAAGGAGGAAACGAGTGGTCAGAATTCTCCAAGGAGAACTCCCGAAGACGCGAGGACCGAAGGATTCAAAGAAGCTACAAGGTGGATAGGGAAGGACAAACCCATCATCTTGGTATCAGGAATCAATGTGGACCATTGATCGTGATCTGTTATGAGCTATCAGATCATTTCAGAGATTCAGAGTTTGTAAGTCCAGAGTGTAAGCCAAAATCCTTGGTCATTCTAACTCTCGAATCGCGAAAAGAATCGTTAAGTGAAGAATTTCAAGATTTCGGTAATTCGGGATTCGAGATACCGGAAATCCTGATGACAAGGAGCCAAGAGCCTTTGCATTGAAAAACCCCAGAGTTGCAAAACGTGAAATATCCTTGAAGTGGCATTTCGACATTTCAGGGATCGGGGTTTCAACATTCCCATTGACAAGAGACCAGGGCAGTTCATGGTGAAAACCCCAAAGTCGCGAAACGCGACTTGCCTTTGGAGCAGAAACTTCAGCATTTTGGCATATCGAGGTTTTGGATACCGGGGGGTTGAAGGAGCAACATTTGTCGTGGAGGATTCGCAAAATTGCGAATCCCGAAGTCCTGAAAAGGTGCATACAGGTGAGGTTTCAGAGAAATCCTCGAAAGGGCATTTCAATATTTTAGATACCGAAAGAACGAGAGGACAAAGAATGGTTGCACCGGGATTTTTGAAGTTCTAAAGTGCGAATTCTCGAAAACATAGGAGGAGTATTGTCGGGTCACAAGACAAGGTCAGATTTCAACATACCAGGGATCGAGATTTCAGGAATCCCGAAGACAAGGAACTGGGGTGTTTCGACGTTGGAAACCCCGAAGTTCACCATTTCGCATTTCGACATTTTCCAAGTGCATTGGAATTACATCGGAACTCTCCAACTCCCAAAACCTGAAGTCCTTTGTGGTTTGAAGAAAAGGGGTTGATTAACCCTCGGCGTGGTTGTAGTGAAGATCTTGAGAGGATATCAGCTTGAGGGCAGGGGGTCTACGTCACATCACTCCGAACACCCTTTACATGTTTCAACCCCTGATGAAGTTCAGTGTAGACATACACTTTATATACATAAAAGCGCGTGTTGATGAGCACAAGCAATAGTTACAGTCCTATTATAAGTTAACAGAAAAAGACTTGGAAGAAATCACCAAGGAGTGGTCAGCAGACCTCCTCATCTTAGCAGACCCCATGGAAATTTCTGATATAGACAGTCCAAAACTTGTGCATGATACCCCTGGACCAAGAAAGACCAGGAAATACAAAGAAGTTCAAGATGTCAATAGTACTTTTGTGAAAACCACTTCGATATCACCTGAGCAGGGAGGTGATGGTGGAGAACCAGGTAGCACAAAAGTCAAGCAAAATAAAGGTGAAGTTACACCACCTAGAGAGGAGGAGGATCCCTCCAAGAAAAGGAAGATTACACCACCAAAGCCTTCATCCAGGAAGAAAGCTAAGGCAACCAAAACCAAGTTTGAGACTATTCTCACTCCGGATGACTTCGAATTCATAGTCGCTGCACTGAACGATACTTCGCTGGAGATAATAGAAAAGCAGGAAACCAAGCAGGAGGAAGTAATCAGTCGCATCAGGGATGAGCTTCAAGGAGTACAACAAGCAATAAAGTCTAGCCGCAAAGTTTCCACTGTTCCCCTGCCATCAGGAACACCAGAATTAGATGATGAGCCAGCCTAACTACATCAGATTGTTGATACAGTCAAAGCTCGCCTTCGACAAGCTCAAGAAGAGATAGCACAAGCCACCCAGACTTTAGCACAAGTACATAAATCTTTTGAGGACCACAAAAGTACTGCAGAAAAGGAAAATCTCACTCCACAAGAAAAATGGGATGAAGAGAAAGAAGCGCTACAGAAAAACAAGGAACAATTGCTCGCAGAGAAACTCGAAGTACGGGAAAGGGTTCACAGAGCACTTCTCTTTGTGACAATCATAGAAGTGAAAACTGAGGAACGAGTCCCACAGCAGGTGGCACAACTTGAAGAAGTAATCCAACAGCTTCATCAGCGCATCACAGATCTGGAACTTCGTACCATGCCCAAGACTCCTCAAGAAATCAGAGACCTAAGGGAGGCAACTGCTTGCAGCACAGTTGGTAGAATGAAAGCCCTTGCCTTGGAATGCAAGCAGCTGAGCTCCAGGAGCGATCAAAGATATGAAAACCTTACAGAAAATCCAGAGTTATAGGCACTAGAGTCATAGCTCCAAGAAGCAAAGTAGTAGATAGATATGCTACAGGCACAACTGAAGGCCTTAACACCAGTTGAAAGAATGAAGAAGTTTCTAGAGTAGCACGCGACCCAACAACAGATCCATAGGATCTAGAGAAAAATGATGGAGGTCTCTCAACGACTTCAACCACTACAAGAGAAGGCATGCCAACTGTTCACTAAAGTTGAAAGCCAAGGAGCTGAGCTAGAACAGTTCATCATCACAACAGAACAATGCCTATAAGGGCTAGTCAATGATGCACTCATTCAAGAGTTCACCAAGAAAGAGGTCATAGAATTGCAGCAGGTCGAAGCAACTCGAGCCAAGCTCAAGATGTTTGAGGCAGAATTGCTCAGACCAGAGTGACTCAGGACGAGTCATAGGTGAGTGTTGGGGGCCTGTTGGCCCTTGACCAAGTTTTGGGATCACTTGGTCATATTTGACTTTTTTTGGGACTTCAATAACCTTTCGAAGATGGAGTGCCAGACGAAGCAGAGATTGTAGAATCTTGGCCCACTTTTGGGTCCCTTTTTGGGTTTTGGGAGTATGTAATGGGAAAGGGATGTTGGCCTGTGGGTTTACCCACGCTTAGGCCCATTTTGTATGTATAAATAGAAGGATAAGAAAATGTAAGAAAGTAGTAATAGAGAAGAATATTGTATCTATGTGATATAGGCTAAGTGCCAAGAAGAGATCTGTGTGATCAAGAGTTTTGTGCATTCTGTATAGACTTTTAGAGCTTAGTGCAAGTCCTTGTGTGAAGGTATAGAAGGATTTGTGCTGAAAGGAAAGGAAGAAGGATCTAGCAAGCTGCATAGATATTCTGTCCTGTGCGAAGTAAGGATTTCTAAGGCTCTGTTCTTGTAACCGATTGGACGACGATAATAAATAAGAAGAGTTGGTGGACGTAGCCCCAGGGTGTGGGTGAACGACATAAACCCTGTGTTATCCACTTTGTTCTTTGTTCTGATGCATTGATATAATGATTTGCTAGGTGCTTTGAGATGAGTAGATAGATATGCTATATATGCTTATGCTTAGTGCTTATGATGTGTAGAATGTTAGGTCTGATTCACATGTATATGCTAAGTGCTTGACCTATTAGATCTGAATACTTTGTGGATGATAAGTGATCAAACAATCTAGTTTATTGTGAATGCTGCGAAGCTCTGTTTTATTTGCAAAGTGGTTATTGATTGTGTATTAAAGATACAACAGTGCTGAGTGCTATATCAAGTAAGGAATCATAGATCCATGCCCCAGCTAAGGTTGCAGACACTTGAGTCCTGTAACCACCCCTACCTCTACCTCGGGTGAGACTTCATCTACTTTGCAGGTCTTGCTGAAAGGGCCAGTATTTAGGGTTTTATTTGTGCGTTGTTGTAGTGTTGAACCCTGGTTCTGCCCCTGTGCCAACACCATGTCATCGCCATGTGTCACCCATGGGTTGGTCCATTTCATTGCCATAGGTCATTATGGTATTGGTCCACCTCACTTCCACATGCCATTATGGTATTGGTCCACCTCACTACCACATGTGATTTGAGAATATGTCTATGCCACTGCCACATGTCCCAGTATGGTAGGTCCATAAAAAGGGGGAATAAAATTAGGATAGGAAATACTATTAAAAAATTAAATGTAGAGTTTGTGGAGTTAGGGAATGCAAAGGTAAAGGAGGTAGGTGAGAGGATAGAAAATGGTAAAAATGACTAAATATGAGGTGAAAAAGGGAAATGGAGAGTGCATAATAGTTAATGTGGAGGTGCGGATGTGCGGACCTGTAACGAACCCTCTGTGACAACATCAAATAAGTAAGTACAACATAGGTAATTTTTTTTTTTGAAACATAAGTTAAAATAACATCAATAGTTAGAACAAGTGGCATGCGACAATAACATACATCAATACTTACACATTCAATCTCATCACATCACCACACGACAAAAATTGAATACAACATCACTATTATTCAATATCAACCATATAACATAAATATAACATAAGATAGCAACCCGCCCAACCTATCATGCAAGGTTAGGACCTCCAAGACACATAATGAATGCTCAAGTCCAAAATTCATCCAATTGATTTTGACCATTTAAGGTCTCAGGACTTGGCAATTGTTCTGAAGAACAAGGAGATATCTAGTTCCCTTAAACGCAATCATACTCCAACATTTGTGACTAAATCAACAACAATCCCGTTCATAAATTTCTTAAACACAGAGTATAATCTAATATGATTAAACAATCATTTAAGCATTGCCCACGTGAATCGAGAAAGAACATCTTATAACATTTATCGTGAAGCATAACCAAAATTTCATTTAACACACATGTGATGAATCCAAACATTAAGTTATTAGGCCAAAAAGTACTAAACTTTTCATATAATACACATACTAATCCTAACAAAAAATAATCAATTTTGTTTCAAGTTAGACTCACAAATTTCATTTAATTCAACCTCTAATCACAAGTGTCAACAACAATTCTTAATTGGTAAATGTTAAATTATGATTCCGAAATATAAAACAATCATACTATGCATACCTAACATGATTTCTTAATCTCTATCTTGAATTTGTTCAATTAAACTCTTATCTTATCTCTGATGTAAGTTGTCCTATATCAAATGGAACATTTCGTAACACTTGTTAAAGTCATCGATATATCCTAGGTATCAAATCCTAAGTTGTCAATACACCTTACTCCCCATTTAAATCTCACTCTATATTGTATCCTTAAGGTTATAATTTAAAGTTCTTAAGGAGTAACATAAATATTATCTCTTTTATTAAAAATAAAAGATATGCTAAATTAAAATGATACTTTAAGTCTTGAATGTTATTCCCAAAGGAGTATCACTCTATTTATTATTACTTTTATAATAACCTTAAATATTCTCTCTAAATGATCATCACTACTCATCACTAAGAGTTTTACTATAACCATAATCCCCATTTGGATGCACTCTAAGACTTTAATATAGAGAATCATAATACAACTTGACATAGTGGTTCACTCAATCTTTTCTTGTAAAAAGACAACTGTGCAAAACTAAGTCAAATTATAGCTTGGCATATCCATTGACCGTAACCATGTAAGTTCTAAAGGTACATGTTTGCAAGGTTAAAAGACAGTGACCCTTAAATTTTAATTACTAAGAAATACCAAGGATTTGGCAGCTATCCAATCCCATTTCAATTTCATGATTTGACAATTAAATGGGCAGTGACAATAAGTCTTAGTTCCAAAATTACAAACATTTCAATAGTGATTATATCGCCTAATAAAATTGAGTTTTCCAATTACTTATTACTATGATCGTAACTATTTTTAAGTCTGATATTTCATTTTACGTTGCAGAGACCTAAGGAGTTCAATTCAAGAATGAGTTTCAATTTAAACCACAATGACTCTATCAAATTACATTTAACAAAGGTAAAGTCCAAAACAGAGGTTACACAACTTAAATTTATGGAATACAACAAATTGTAATAACTCAACAAAATTCAATTCCTCAGACTTGTACAATAGACAATGACCCTATCCATTCTCTCAATCACCAAATTGCACACAAATTAAATATCCATACAGTTTCCTATAATCAAGAATTGGAATTTGACTGGGCAGCTATCAGGTAACAATCACCAAATCGGTTAAGTATCTAATTGGCGACATTCGATAAAATATGAAGTCAAGTATTATTTTTAATGTACAATGAACAATTAAATTCCTAAATTCTGGGTTGGAAACGAGTTGACAGCAACACGAACTCGAAAATTTGGTAAAAATATTAATTGTTAGATACAAAAATAGAGTACCCTCCACCCATGAAACACACTTAAGAAATTAAGTGTTGAATGCTTACGAAATTGGTTAACTACCAGTGCATCCTTACTCAAGGGAATTCTAGTGGTGAAGGGTTTACAATGATCATACACATATACATTCGACTGTAATCTTGACAGTTTTCAACAAAAAATTGCAATCGAAAACTACCAAATAATTTGGTGGCGTTAATTAATACATAAGAAAAAAAAATGGGGTTTGCAAATTAATATGACAACAACCCTAAATATTATTTTTTGTAAAGAAAAATAAAATTTTCAATGATTAAAATGTATTCCAAACTCGAAAATTTCCATAGGTTTACAATGACCCAAAAAAATCCTTAAATATGAATTGTAATATAATTAGCAACGAATCTCAAGTTCATATTCGATCTGCAAGTGACTTGATTGAGTCCAATCAATGTCACTCAGGGTTGGAGAGTTCATTTACAAAGACCCCCAAAAATAGTTCCATCCAATACTAAACACAATGATTAAGAAAAATCCAACATTCTAGACTCGCCAACGATTTTATAAAGACCTCACGAATTTCTTAACTTAGACATGTTAGGATATTTAGAAACTTAGGAGTTAGTTAATATCTACTTGGTCTATTGTGTCATTAGGTAAAAGTGTGTTTTCTAGTGTGTTTCTTTAGTATGCATCAGTATGCATTTGTAGTTAGGAAATCCGACGGTCACGATATGTTCCCGACATAGAGTGATCCGACGGTTCATACTCTCCTTGATCTTAACGACCATTGGTACGTGGCTTAACACCCGATTGGTCCATGATCTCTATTTAAAGAGAATGGAGGGTCATTTTCTGATGATCGATTGTGAGAAACTCTCTTGTAAAATCTCTCTGTAATCTTTTTCTTTGCATTAATAAACTGCTCCAAGTGGCTACGTTGGCTGGGGCCATGGATGTTTCCCCGTAGGGGTTTTACCACGTGAAAACATCGGTGTGTTGATCTTTGATCTGGTTATGTGAGTGGTTACTGAAGGTGTTCGTCCTCTGTTGGAATATCTGTGTTGTCAAACATGGTATCAGAGCCTGTTTGAAGACTCGCTTCTATTGTAGATCGAGATCGTGAAGCTGAGTTGCCTCATCTCCATTTTCTATCATTTTCATACATTTTTGCACTGAGATGACTGTTCCATTGTGTCCAGAGTGCTTTTTTCAGTCAGAAACACTTTTCGTTTCCCTCGAAAAGGTTTCCGTTTTCCCAAGATAGGGCCATTATAGTCAGATCCGGAGGTATAAAGCTTGAATACGCATTTTTAATTTTTTTTTCAGAGTAGTATTTTGGTTTTGTTTTATTTATTTCCAGGTTGCTACTCTTTTAGATCTGCGTATGATCTTTTCCCCACACCCTGTGCAATCTCGGAAAATCAGAAACATATAGGAAAAGGTGCATCTTCCGGGTAAGCTAACCGAGATCTAACCCTTGTCATCGAGAAGCGAAATTTTTTTCTTGTGTGAAAAGATTTTTTTTTAGCACGCTCTCCAAGACCCTCTTCAAAAACAACAACAACCCCAATCATCCTTCTGAACATTACAATATGTTTTGCTAGATCATTTGGTTAAAAATTTCCTTATTAAGTAAGAGGTCTTGAGTTCAAGTCTCTCTTTTGTTACCTTTTTTGAAAATGTTCATGCTAAAATTGTAAAGTGTATTTCACTTCAAGTATAAAAGTGAATCACTATAAGTAGCTTTAATATTTTATTTTAGATTTATTTATTTTGCATGCAACTTTTCTGTTATAAAGTAACTTCATTGTAAAAGTGATCCCCACTTCTCTTTATAAAAGTGGGTCACTTCATAAAGCAACTTACACAATCACATGGTCATTTGGTTACTGATTGTGCCTTTTTTAAAAAGGGCATAACTCTAACATCGGAAGTCCGTTTTCAGTGCTATTTTTTTTAAAACCACATAAAGTTTCGAGCTCTTTCCATCTAGATCATCAGTTTCAATTTTTAAATCCACATTATATACATATTTAATATGGATTCTATAAGTACTGTCTTGCTTACCAACAACAACTACTTCCAATGGAAATCTCATACAGAAGATTTATTAAGAAGTAAAGGCTTGTACCAAATTACCTTGGGAAAGGAAAAAACACCCACTGATGCTGATAAGAAATCCAAGTGGGATAATAGGAATGACGAAGCACGTGGACTAATCGGAATTTCCATCTCTCCTGATTTAAGGTACCACCTTCAAGATATTGATGACCCCAAAGAAGCTTGGAACACGATTGAATCTATGTTTGGTAAACACAATATTATTCCAGCACAACAGTTAGAAAATAAAATACTGACCTTGAGTCCAAATGATTTTTCTTGCCTTAGAGACTATCTATCTAGGTTTAAAACACTCAGAATTTTATGTGAAGAATGTAAGATAAAGATGGAGGAAGAGCGTTGCATCTATCTTATTCTTTCTAAGCTAGGTAGTGCATATTCTATGTTTGTATCTACCTTTTATGCCATGA
>JASDQU010103725.1:0-23154 GCA_032191745.1 Picea mariana
CTCCCTCGCAGCTTCTGTCTGATCTGACGGCCCTCGTTCTTTCGGGAAATTTGAATGAGATCCTGTGGTTGTGAATCTCTGTCTTCCTTCTCTTCTGCACGCCAACTCCTGCGCTTAACATCTGCGCAGCTTCGCCCGATCCAATAGCTGTCGGGATTTCCGAGTGAGATCCGACGGTTATCAGTCTCTTTCCTGTGCTCCTTGCCCGTAAAAGAGCGCTATGCCTCCTGAGCTTATTCTCCTCGAATCCTTAAAGGGTTTTATCCTTCTTATCCTACCAGCTCCATTGTTGCCATCAATGAAAACAACCCTCAATACACATTCGTTGCTTGTTCAATATTTGCCAACAACGTCTACTCTTTCCACATTGTTGCAGTTCTACATCTCGCATCATTTTTGATATTGTGTGCTCTATGCATAGTATAGTTACATGGTTTATTCAAATTTGCACTGGCATTTTCTTTTTAGTTCTTCTAGGTGTTTGGTGTTTCCTGCTAAATCAAAGAAAATCAATTTACCATAAATCAATGACATATATTTCAAATTATAACTGTTGGCGCGGGAATGTTTTGGGAGAAAGATCTATTTTGGGTGTAGGCCTATTTTTGGAAGAGAATGTCTATTTTTGGAGTGCGCACCTTAGGAGGCATAAAAGCAGCATGGAGGAGGAAAAGCAACATGTCACACATGTAGATAGGCCTAACCATGTTAGGGTTAGGTTTTTTGACAATATTGTAATGGCTATGAGCCAGTAGAGTAGTACAAATAAAGACCTAGGAGGTCTAGGTCAAGTTCATTTGATTATTGTGAGTTTGGTTATTGTCATTGTTGTCAAGTCGAATAATATAGTTTTGAGGGTTAGGTCACAGACTGAGGAGCCTGGTGTGATCTAGTCAACCTACCATAGGGTACTTACCCTCATTTTGATTTTAATCCTAAAGATGTAATGCGCGCAACGCAAATTTTGCAGCAGAATGAATAAAAGAGCAGAAGAGACATATCTTTGTGGATGTAGCCCCAAGAGGGTGTGAACCATGGTAAAATATGGTGTTCTATGTGTTATGAATGATTTCTTTTACTATTTTGTTAATCATAGTTAAAGAATGAATGGTTAAAAATAGTTATAACAACATGCATGCATATTTAGTGATGAATGAATCCTAGAAGTAGATGAATGATTAATGATGTTGATGCATGAGGGAAAGGATCAAAACACAATCCCCACTCCTTCCTAGACTACAAACACTTGAGTATTGTACTGCCCCATAAAGCTATATTGGGTGATAATGGGTTGTGCACTCTGTGTGCAACATTGCCTTTTGGTTTGCCAGGATGGCCAATAGTTTTGAGGGTTTTATTGGAAACCTATTTGAGATCAGAACTTGGGTCAGCCCAAGTGACCAACAAATGGTTTTATTTTCATATGGAACTACACAGGATTGAGTGGATGGGATCTGGTGTCGAAAACCATAGAGGATGAAAGCATAGAAGGGAATTTCCATGCCCTAGAATCCAACGAAGGCATATATTGAAAGATTCTTAAGGACAAAGGAACTCAAGTTTGCATAGAAAGAAAATAGAAACCCTAAGTTGACACCACGCAAATATCTCAACAAATATGTGTTTATCAACTTGCATGAGGTATTATTCTGTTATTTTCCGCATCTGTTGTAGGAGTGGTTATTGAGGTTGAAGGACAACCATCCTATAAATCAAATCAGACAGCTAGAGTGGCATCTTGTGGAGATCACGTATTTACAACGAGTTAATAACAAATTTATGTGTGCAGTAGATTTCTAGTTAGACAGTATTATTGTAGGGTTTATCACCGAATTTGCAGTAGATACAATGAATTCATATACTATTGTAAAGCAAGATTTTCTGAAGGGATCCAGAGGAAGGTACATCATATCACTTTATACTTCAATCAATATTTTATTGTACGACAAAGGTGTGATGACCATGGAATCAAACAACTAAACTTCCCTGCGCACATGGGGGAAAGGGGGACGCACTAACATGAGGTTGAGATATGGATAGGGAGATGGATAAGGGGAAGAAGAAGGAGGCCATGGACCCAATCATGATGGAAGTGGACCAGATAAAGAAAATAATGGAAAATGATGGAAATACGCGCAGTAGAATACCTTACCAATATAATATGAACAACAAAAAGAGTTCCATAGTCGACATAGAGGGCTTAGAAAGTGATGAAGAAGAGGTAGAGGATCTTAGGGATATGGAGAATATTGAGGAAATACTACGTGAAACATATGAAAGGAAAAAAATAGGTCCAGGGTCAAGAACAAAAGGTAGAACTCCAGTCCATATCACAATCAATGTGGAACCTACAACCCCATGTGTGAATAATACACCTGAAATAAAACCAATGTTTAGACAACTAAATTTTAGTGGAAATGGAGCAATAGTATAGGGGTCCAATCAAGGACAACCAAATAGGTGAGCAAGTTCAGGAAGTAACAATCAATTATTTACATCGGGCGGAGGCAGTAGTTCAACACAATTCAAAATGGTGGGACTAGATTCCACCATCCAATTACCATAGTTTTTGGGTGAGGCATCTGAGGACCCTGAAAAGAATATACTTATTTGTGAAAATATCTGGGAAGAAAAGTAGATCACATAAGAGGATACAAAACTTGCGCAATTATCTATCACACTAAGAGACCGCATACTGAGCTGGTACATGAGCCTTGATGTAAACAGTCCACAAGGAGTATTGAATACCGTCACAGAGGTGAAAAAGCTATTGGTAAATGAGTTTCAGAAGCCAATCTCAGAGAACCATTATATGAATGAGATGATCAAAATCAAGAAAAAACCTGGTGATTTTGTCTGGGATATTGATTAGAGGTTCAAATGTATGAAAGGTACGTTGAAGTATTCAATCACTGACATGCAACATAGGCATTTATTTGTGAACCCACTGTTACCACACTTGAAGTATCTTTTGAGACAACAAAAGTTCCAAAATCCGAAAGAGGCTCTGCAAGCATTCCTACAACTAGAATAAAACTAGTATCAACAGACAGATCCAGGAATAGAGGAGTTGAAGGAGGATCTAAAGAATCTGACATTTCAACTAAACTAGAATAAGAGAAAAGAGAAAAGAGAAGTTTTTTGGTGTACATTCTGCAAGAAAAAAGGACATCATAAGAATGAATGTCCAACCTTTGCAAAGTACTTGGAAGTAGGGGTGGAAAACATGGGCATGATCTATATTATTGTCCAATGATGCAGAAATATAAGACAATGCCAAAAAGTTCATATTGTATTTTTTTCAAATTAGTGGTTCGTGATGAAAAGGATTGTAGAATGCTAGAACTGATGAGAGAAAGAACTTCAGACACTTACATGGTGAAAGAAGAGATGATGATCGGGAAAGATGCACTTTAGTTCAACAATGTTCCACCACCATTAAACCCCACACAATCGCAGTACAACAATGCACAACCTCAATATAATTTGGCGCAATATAACTAGGTACCTCAATACAATGCATCGTGAGGAGATAGAGGTGGATTCAGAGGTGGAGGACAAGGAAGAGGAGGATTTGGACAAGGTAGAGGGACGTTAGTGTGCCACAACTTCCAAAAACCAGGAAATTATGCAAGTGATTTTCCACTTCTTCCTGTGACATGTATGTATTTTCGTGGAGCATACCATGAAACAAAAGACTACCCAACACTCTTGGGAAATATTCAGAAAAAAATGAACCAAAACAACCAGAATGTCCAGTGGATTTATGCAGAAGCCAGGGATGATGGGAAAAACATCAATATAGTTACTCAAGGAGGATCCAAAACAGGAGTTGATGCAGCAAAACAAGATCCATCTCAACACCAATGGGTAAAGAAGAATATTGAGCCACATAAGCAGTTTGACGTGCGAAAAGAAAAGGAAACATTCAAGGAGGCCAGACATGATATTCTAAAAGAGAACATTGTGTCTACATCAATTTCACAGCCAACTTAGGATCCACCAATGTACAATATTACATCTTCAATGGATCACACCAACAAAGGACAACCATTAAACCAAGTAAGTATCATAAAGACTTTTATGCAATCCTGTGTCAAGTTATTGAATGATCCATCATCCATTAAGGTCTTACAAAATCTTCTAGAAAGATGCAAAACAGAAGTAGAAGGGAAGTTAGAGTAGAAGACAGTCAATCATCTCCATACAAGAAGAAGAATAAGCAGGGAATTTAGGATAAATGCCAACATTGGGGATTTTAAAATGGGAGATATCATACTTGATTTAGGCTATGAAGTAAGCATATTTCCTAAGAAGACATGGAAATGTATGGGGGAACCCACATTAGGCTATTCATCCTTCCATTTGAAACTAGAAAATCATCACAAAGTGTTACCAATTGGAAGACTTAAAGGTGTGACAGTAAATTTGGATGGAGTGCACATTGTGGCATATTTCGAAGTGATAGAGATAGTAGATGGCACAAAACCTTACCCATCATTACTTGAATTGGATTGGGCATTTGATAAGTAGGTTGTGATCAAACTGAAGACAAGGAAAATGACTTTTGAATCCAATGAGTATAGATTTATTACACCAATGGATCGTTCAAAAGGAGAAAGGTTTGTACCCCAACATTGATTCAACTTTGAAGCTGATATGTGGAGTGATATTTTTTGATGAACCAGAAGTCAAAATTATAACAAACTATCAACAACAGAACATACAAACAATCAAAGAGTTACTCACATGTTATCATGTCGAAGAGGAAGCACCAAATGGAGATGATTCGTGCAACATTCAGATCATCGAGATTGAAGGAGAAAGAGAGGTAGAAGGTATATCTTTGAAGTCAAAGGCATTTTATACACGAATCAAAGTAAAAATCCAACATTAAGACTGAAGAAAATCCCAAAATGGAAAGCATTAGGGAGTATTGGGATGAGCAGACATTAGAAAGGATAACAGAGTTATTGCACGAATACAGTGACCTGTTTCCAACAACCTTCACAGAGATGAAAGGCATAGCATGTGAGCTAGGTGATATGAAAATACCCCAAAAACTAGATGCTAGACCTGTTAGACAGAGACCTTACAGGTTAAATCCAGTGTATAAGCATAAATTGACAGAATGTTGGAAGCTGGTATCATAGAACTAGTGGAGGAATCTGAATGGATCAATCCCATGGTAGTCCGAGAAAATAAGTAAGGGGGGATAAGGATTTGTGTAGACTTGAGGAAATTAAATGATGCTTTCTTACATGATCCTTTCCCCACCCCTTTTACAGATGAGGTCTTGGAGAATGTGGGAGGTCAGGAAGCATATTCATTCACAGATGGATTCTCAGGTTACCATCATATCAAAATAGCTTCAGAGGACATGTATAAGACTACCTTTGCTATAGAAGGGGGATCCTACCAATATACAATCATTCCCTTTGGATTGAAGAATGCACCAACTATCTTTTCAAGGGTGGTCATAGTTTCTTTTAAGGAGTTTATACATGAGTTTTTAGAAGTATCTTTGGATGACTGGACTGTCTTTAGTCTTTTGAAATATCATGTATAAGTCCTAAGACTAATGTTGGAAAGATGCAGGTAATGTGAGATATCATTAAACATCAAGAAATTCATTTTTGGCACACATTTTTGGATATTGTTGGGACATATAGTTTGCAAATAGGGTTGAATGGTTGACCCTGCTAAGATTGCTTTCATTGTGAAATTACCACCACCAAAGTCAGTACACCATTTAAGAGCCACACTTGGACATACAGGGTACTACAAATTTTTTATAAATGGGTATGCGCATATTACTGCATCAATGGAAAATTTCTTGAAGAAGGACATTGTATTTCAGTGGACTGAGGATTGTCAACAGGGATTGGATACTTTAAAGGAGAAGATGGTGACATCGCCTATATTAGTATTTCCAGATTGGGAAAAGACATTTCATGTGCATGTAGATGCATCAGCAATAAAACTTGGATCAATTATGGTGCAGCTAGGATCAGGGGAATTAGATCATCTTATAGCCTTTGCAAGAAGGAAGTTATCATAATTTGAGCAGAATTACAACACCACAGAGAGAGAATGCCTAGACATGGTCTATGCACTTCAAAAATTCGGGCATTATCTATTGGGAAAGCATTTTAAAATGTTCACAGATCACTCTACCCTCAAATATCTAGTCAACAAGACAATGTTGGGGGGGAGGATTTGTAGATGGTTGTTATTATACTAGGAATTTGATTTTGAAGTAATAGTTAAACCAGGGAAGTTGAATGCAAGACCAGATCACTTGTCAAGGGTAACCAATGGAGAAGAACCTACTAAATTGGAAGATAACTTCCCTGATGCACAATTATTTTCAGTATAGGTAGATGATGAATACTTCGATGATGTTATTGAATTCTTAAGTACATGAGTTGCGCCAAAAGAGTTTAGTAATGTGCAGAATAAAAATTTGGTAGTCAGAGCAATAGACTATCAACTCATTGCAGGACATTTATACAATATGGGCGTAGACAACATCTTGAGAAGGTGTGTATTGGAACATGAACGACTCAGGGTTTTAGCATAATATCATGAAGGAATAGTTGGAGGAAACCATGCAAGTAAAGATACTCCACAAAAGGTATTGCACGTAGGTTTATGGTGGCCAACAATCCATAAAGATGCGAAGGAATATTTCCAGAAATGTGATGTCTGTCAGAGAGTTGGCAAACCCAATAGGAGGGATGAGATGCCCCTAAGACCACAAGTAACTCTTCAATTAGTTGAAAAATGGGCAATATATTTTGTCGGACCTATTAATCCACCAGCCAGAAGGTCAGGAGCTAGATACATCATTACTGCGACAGAATACTTAGCCAGATGGGCAAAAGAAACACCAGTCAAGGATTGCAGCACAGAGATAGTAGCGAACTTCTTATTTGAGCAAGGGATCATAATATTTGGATGTCCTAAGATTCTAATGAGTGACCAAGGCACCCATTTTATTAATAGTACCATCAAGACTACCACTGAGGAGTTTGAAGTCTATCACCAGAAGAGTACACCATATCATCCTCAGGCAAATGGGACAGTAGAATCTTTGAACAATATTTTGGAGAGTACCTTGACAAAGATCTGCAATGTTAACAGAGATGATTGGGATTTGAAAATACCATCAGTATTATGGGCATACAGGACCACATGCAAGAAGTTGGTAGGCCAGACACCATTCATATCGATGTATGGAAAGGAAGCAATGGTGTGATTAGAATTTATGGTACACAGACTGTGCATAGCAACAATTATCAATATGACAGAAAAAGACGGAGTACAATAAAGGTTAAGTCAACTAATGGAAATGGAAGAAGAAAGGATTATGGTAGGATTCTACCAAGAGGTATAGAAATAAAGGGACAAATACTGGCATGACGGACACATAAAGAAGAAGAAATTTAAGGAGGGAGTTCTAGTTCTCCTCTATGACAGTAAGTTTTTGCAACATCCCGATAAGTTCAAAATGCATTGGTTAGGGCCATATGAAGTCAAGAATGTCATAGATGGAGGATCTGTGCATCTACATGACTTGGGAGGAGTGGAGTTGAAAGGAATGGTGAACGGTAGTTGACTAAAACTGTATAGGGACAATCAACCTACTAACTCTTAATAGTTTCAATGCAATGAGGAATCCATGTGTATAGTGTACTATAGTAGATATTAGGAAAGAAAAATTATAAAAAGAAATAAAAAGTAGAAAAAGAATAAAAAGGAAGACAAAAGTAGAAAAAGAAGAAAAATACAAAAAGAGGTGGAAGTTGGATGAATGACAGAAATTTGGGAAATGTCACGTGCAGTAGACAACAAAATCAGTGCAACAAGAAGTAAAGGTTACCATGCATAGAATATGACTGACAGTAAGAAAACATAGCGCGCCAGAGAAAAATTCACAGCAGAAACATGCGGGGCACCGAAAAGTTATAGCGCACCGGAAAATAGGCCAACGGTTGGAAAAGTAGAAACCGGTCATCAGGGTAATAAGGCGTGAACTAAGCATTTATGAAACTTAATGAAGCGTTACCAAGAAGCTTTAATACATTTATGTCCATCAAATAAGCGTCTCTGAGAAGATTTAGGACATTTATTACACTTTGTATATAACTGAAATGTGGGCCAAACAACACTTATTGTGAATTTATGCATCCACAGAGCTAAGGAGCATGAATATAGGTGGTGAACAAGCGAGTTTGGAGATTTTAGCAGCCAGATTTTAGCAGCAGAAGGAAGAATTACTTAGGATGGTACCTCCAAAGGTCAACGCACCTGGACAAATAGCACGAAAAACATGCAACAGCCACAGGTCACCGCAAGAACCCGCAGAGGAAGAACATGTTTATACACAGCTGGAGGGAATCGTCGATGTCGATGTGATTCTTTCACCACAGGCCAAAACAGTACCTGTGAAAACCACACTGGTAGAGGAAGAGGGACAGACATCGATGATGGTCGAGATGGAAATCAACTCACAAGGCAATGCGGGGGGGCAAAAACCCATCGACAACAAGAAACACACAACAACCATCTAGCGCCGAAGCAACCCACCATACCAATGGCATTGAAAGTGAAATAATTTGATGGGCCACGGTCACAGCCTTTGGTAGGGTCCACATAGCATGAGGAAGTGAAAATCGAAGATATCATGGGGCAACCTCGGGCAAAGAAGAAAGAGAACCAGAGGTTGGGACATCCAGCACGCCAACATAGAGAAAGGGTAAACAACCCATCATGAGGTCCTCGTGCAAGTAGCCCGAGGCCTATAGAGTTTCCTCACACATTCCAGATGGGGTGCAGGCCACACCAAGTTTTTTGGGCTACATCGAGAGGTTCAGGTATGCAGAACACAATGTTTCTGACACCAACAAGTTCTTGAAGTTTTCACAATAGGTGTACATGGAAAGCTCGGGCACAGGACCGTTAGGATATTTGGTGTTACAACTGAAGCAGTGGGTAGCAGGTCTGGTAAATACAGGGATACTTCATTTGCTGGAAATTCCTCATTTCGACAAGGGAAAGACATGAAAAATTACGTTAAGCAGTTATTGGCGATCCTCCATGGAGGATTCTTATGGATGGATAGACCGATGTCCATCAATGTCGAATTAATTTTGTTCATCACAGGACTCCCATCAAATGGTGAGAAGCTCGCACAGTATATGGATGACAAAACAAAGGAGAATGAACTTATGGACAAAATGAAGAAAACATATGGAACATAAAGGGGCTGACACAGAATTATAATAAATCAAATCAATGATGCAACCACCATGATGGAAACAAAGTTGATGGTGTGAAAAATCCTTTGAAAATTTCGCAAGGAGGAGGTCCACAAAGGAGTTGTCGCAGTTGCAGCATAGTGCACAAACGACACCATGCTAAGTTGGGCCCCATACTTATTGAATATGTTCCTAGACGACTACACGGATGCATATGACTTGGGGACTGAGTTCCACTATTCATTGTTCATCATGTTGATAAAGTTGATCAGATGGAAAGAGCCTACCTATTCATAGTTTTGTGACAGAGTAGGATGATGTCGAGTAGCACAATACACATCACTGGGGAGCACTTCTGATTCAAAGTGGAGAATTGGCAACACCATCACTTTTGATCGATATCTCAGCGATATGCAAAAAAATATAGCCAATACCTGGCGAATAACTCTCGAGGTGGTAGTGTAGTACCAAGGGATATCCAAATTCAAGGCTATGCGACACAATATGTGGATCCAAGCATGCAGGGATCCATGCAAAGAATGGCTACAAATTTGGTTCTACGTCAACCTAGAATAGGTAGAATGGGAAATAAAGGACTGGCAAAATGACTGGAAGATCTCAGTAATAACCAAAGACATGCCCAAGGGGAAAGAAATTGAAGTAGGCTCATCCAAGACATCTATAGGAGGAAGCGTTGCGGCCAAGAAACCAACACAACAGACAAAACCTAGCTCTAATCTAACACGACTGAAGCAGGGTAGTGCCCCAAAGAAGAATGGGTAGACATGAAAGAAGGATAATGTCCCCGAGCAGGAGGAACAAGGAGGGGGGGACACAATAGCACAAGGAATCCCAATGACAACAACTTCACAAGATGCAGAGCCACCAAAATGGTCAATCATCCATATATGGGGGACGTGCAAGAAGGCCAAGGCCCATAAGGACATCCCATAATACACAATCACCTAGGATGATATCGACTTAGTAGCAGAGAGGGTTCAGGACCACGCGGCTGAGGAATATGAGGAAGTCGATGACCAAAGAGAAAGGATCATGAAGGAGTTGGATGATGTTAAATAGGTCTTGGAATGGATACAAGAAACACAAACACAATATAAGGGAGTAGAAATGATCGCACAATCAAAAGAGGCAAGGGATCGAATCACACAAAACAAGGAAGAAACAATCCAACTCATAGTGCAGGAAAGTCCTAGCTTCCAAATTACCACAGATGTGTTGAAACTCGAGGATCCCATTTCATAGACACTGCTTAAAGACTCAGAACAGGTAGAGTTGGTCTTAGCTAAAATACCAACTAAGGCATTGTACAAGTTGCAAGTCAGTGTCACACAGGAAGTGCAATCATGATCTAGGGCAGATGTGACAGAGTTGAAAGTCACTAGAGATGGAAAGGACGCACTACAAATTGTGGTAAAGAAGGTCAAGCTAGAGACACGGGAGGAGAAGCAATGCGCAGATAACCTCAAGCAGAAGCTGAAGGAAGTATTCAAAAATATTTTAGACAACATGCAAGAAGCTGTGAGAAACATTGAAAAACGGATTCAAATTATCATGCAGACACTCGACAGGTATAGGAAGGAGATCGAGGATCTCAAGGAAAAATTAAAATCGACAACTCCTCTCGAAGTCACAGCCGAAAGAGAACAGCAGGTTGTCCTGCAAATAGATATGATCGAAAGATAAGCCAAAAAGGTCGCAGAACGTTTTGACAGGATTGTGCACCTGTGGATGACTTTGGAGGAAGATGAGAGGGTCCAACAGTTTGACCAACAAGAAGATAAAATCAGCACTACAATGCAAGAATTGAAGTAGCAATAGAAGTCCATGAGTATCACAAAATGATTGAAAGGCACACAGGAGATGAAAACCCTTTAGAAATAATTGAATACTACGCAGATTAACAAGAAGGAAAGGCAGGCCCAATTGGAAGCACTCTAGGAGAAAACAACGCAAATAAGTGATGAATTGGAGGAGGAGAAGACAAGTATGGAACATGTCCATGCCAAGAATGTAGAATCTCTGAAGGAACACATTACAGTGCATATGGTAGAGGAGCTCACAGAGAAAGTTGCGTAAGCGAAAGACAAATGGGAGGAACAAGATGGGAAGTTCCATGACTTGGAGAAGGTCGTGCAAGGAGCGAACACCACCTGAGTGGCTCAGGACGAGCCACATGTCAGTGTTGGGGGCATGTTGGCTCAGGCCTATTTTGGGAGAAAGATCTATTTTGGGCATAGGCCTTTTTTTGGAAGAGAAGGCTTATTTTTGGAGCGTGCGCCTTAGGAGGCATAAAATAAGCATGCATGAGGAAAAGCATCATGGTGTGCATGAAGATAGGCCTAACCATGTTAGGGTTAGGGTTCTAGACAATATTGTAACGATTATGAGCCAATAGAGTAGTATAAATAAATACTTAGGAGGTCTAGGTCGAGTTCAGTTGATTATTGTGAGTTTGGTTATTGTCATTGTTGTTGAGTCGAATAAGCTAGTTTTGAGGGTTAGGTCACAGGCTGAGGAGCCTCATGTGATCTAGTCATCCTCCTAGAGGGTACTTACCCTCATTTTGGTTGTAATATTGAAGATGTAATGTGTGCAAAGCATATTTTTTCAGTAGAATGAATAAAAGAGAAGAAGTGCCAAATCTTTGTGGAAGTAGCCCTAGGAGGGGGTGAGCCACGGTAAAATATTGTGTTCTATGTGTTATGAATGATTGTTTTTACTATTCTATTAATCATCAGTTAAAGAATGAATGCTTAAAACTAGTTATAACAACATGCATGCATAGTTAATGATGAATGAATCCTAGAAGTATAAGAATTGATCTAGATGGATGTCGGTGGCCTCCCACCTATTCCAACTGGATCATTTTGGAAGTTTTCCAGTTCGACAGTTTTTTCCTAGTTTTCGGGTCCCTAACTTTCGGGGTCGTTTTGAGGCCCTAAACAATTTTTTTAGGGCTCACCATAATGAATATATGTTGGACTCGCCATAGGCAACATGTGTAGTCCTCAGATAAACCTTTCCAATGGGCTATCATATATCACATGCAAAATTTACGACCCCGGGAAGTTGATGTACTAACTTACCCAAACGGGGCCCACATGACTTTTGGTGCTTCATATCCTAGGGTTAGGTTTTTGGATGTATAGGGTTTTTGACATTCATGCTTATTGTGAAAAGGCCTTGAGAGCCTCATTGTAATCATCTTCTGGCGAATGAGCGCAACCATCACATCTCTTCTCAGAGATAAGCCACCACCATTCTAGAAAGCTTGTTTCCATTGCATTTTGCAGTTTTAGCTTATTTCCTTATTGAATAGAAACCATTTCTACTGTATATATGTTATTCCATGTTAAGCATATTCTGATAATAATATGTATTCATTTCGTTCTACTCATAAAATCTAGATCAGTGGTATCAGAGTGGTATCTTCCTTGTCATTCTTAATGCATGTCTCCAATGAGGTTAGGGTACAAAGAATTGGGTCTCGAGATTGTTTCTCTTGAGAACAAAATTTCTTGCATGCCCAAGTGACCTCTCATGGTGGGAGAAAATAAATACAATGGGACAGGAGATCCCTTCAAAATGTTGCTCGAGGAATCCCTCACTCAATAGAGGAACAAGATGATGGATAGTTTTGCGTAAATCCTTTGATGACTACCAACAGGCGATGCATCTTCCTCAAATGGAGGCATCGCCCCCTTAAAGGTACAAATCAACTTCGATATTCCTATATTTGAAGGTCATATAGACATAGATGCTATATAAAAATGGTTGAATATGCAAGAAGGGTATTTCTCTATCCATAACATCTCGAATAGAGAAAAGATTACTTTTGCACTCCTAAAAGTCGTTCCCCATGTCAAATATTGGTGGGAAACTTTTTGTGAGAAGAAGGAAACAGAGGAACCCTCATTATTTACAATCGTAGTCACATGGGAGTCCTTTAGGGATTCTATTAAGGAAAAATACTACCCTATTGGAAGTTATGACGACCTGTATACAAAATGGACCACACTGCGGCAGGAAAGAAACCAAGCACTGCCTGAGTTCACAAATATCTTCCATACCTTGCGCACCAAGTTGGGTATCAAAGATTCTGAGTGACATCTGGTGCTCAAGTATCATGACGGTCTACATATATACATCTAGGCCAAAAAGGAGTTTCTGGACATCTCATCCTTGGGCACGACCTACCGATATGTCGTCAAAATCAAGCAGAAGCTCAAACAAAATACGTGGAAATTTGGTCCTGGGAACCCCGCATAGCAAAATCCAAAAAAGGGCGGCCCTAAACCGTAGAACAAAGGAAAGAGAAAAGACAGATCGCCTTAGGAAAACCAGTCCAGGCCGCAAGAAAAGAAGGACACCACAAAGACAAATAAATATACCAGGAAGTGGTGAGACTTCCATAAGAGCCCCTGGCATAACACTGTTGATTTCCTCTCAAAGCAGTCATTGGTGGCTAAGGTGAAAGCCTATGAATCAGATGCGGGTTCTAACTCTTAGTCAGAACCAGAAAGGGGGAGACGGATCATTGATGTAGAACCCAGTGCTACTGTTGCTACTACCCAGCTCCAGCTCGATGAATGAGATGAGCTAGAGGAAGGCGAGCACATTTTTCATCAACAGATGTGGGTGAAGGGTACCCCGCCACACTTCATCATTGATAGTGGTAGCCAAAAGAACCTCATCTTAGCAGAGGTTTTCAATCGACTCGCCCTATCAAAAATGTCGCACCCGCAACCCTACACCATTGGATGGCTCTGCCAAGGAAGAAACATCCACGTCAACAAAAAATTTCTCTTTTCATATGGCATCAAGCCCTTCAAAGACGAGGTATTGTGTGATGTTTCCCCTCTCAAAGTTTGTAATGTTCTTTTGGGCCAAGCATATTTATGGAAACACCATATTGTATATGATTCTAGGCCTCGCAGTGTTATTATTACTTTGAACAAGAAATTTTACATGATACTGGAGGCAGTCCCACCTAGTTTTATTTCCTTGATCTCTGCCAAGCAATGCAAGAAGGTCATCTCTCAAACGGGGAAGTTTGTCTTCTTCATGATTTTCTCTCAGAATGAACAAAATATCACAGCCACATCCAAGGTCTCTGTGACCTACCTCTCCACATAGCAAAAGCAAGTGGATAAGGTCATGGAAGCATACTCAGATATCTTATCCTCACCTACCAGTGTACCTTTGCACTGTCAGGTCAAACACCCCATCGATATGACCCACGGTGCACCGCTTCCCAATGGGCCAGTCTACCGTCGTTCTCTATTATAGAATGAGGAGATCAATTGGCAGATCCAAGAACTACTCCAAAAGGGGCACATCTGTCCCATATCATCACCTTGCGGGATCCCAATCATGTTGGTACAGAATAAAGATGGAACCTGGCAACTCTGCATTGATTATCGTGCCCTGAATAAAATCACAATCAAAAACTGGTACCTGATTCCCTGAATCGACGACCTCCTTGATCAAATCACGGGGGATAAATACTTCAGTAAGATTGATATTAAGTCTGGCTACCACCAAGTCCCGATAGAACAGACAGGTGTATGGAAGAATGCCTTTAAGTCAAAGGAAGGTCTTTTCGAATGGTTGGTCATGCCCTTTGGCTTGACAAATTCTCCATCCACTTTCATGAGAATGATGGACAATATCCTGTGACCATTCACCAATACTTTTTTAGTGGTGTATCTGGATGACATTCTCATTTACATCAAGACTTTGGTAGAAAACTTGCAACATATTCAACAGGTTTTGCACACCCTACAATAGCACAAGTTATATGCCAACTTGGAAAAATTCCCCTTCGTCATGGACAGGGTCCATTCCATTACCTAGGATACATCATTGATCAACATGGTGTACATGTGGATCCATCCAAGATCCAAGTCATCTGTCACTGGCCAGCCCTAACCACACTCACTGAGATTTTGAGCTTCTTGGGCCTTGCCAATTTCGACCGCAGGTTCATTTTGGGATTCTACCATATTGCATGGGCCATCATCCAAGTAACCAGGGGTTATGGTAAGGAGAAATTTGTGTGGGGTCGTTCCCAACAACAAGCATTCGATGATTTGAAGCAACATTTGTGATCATCGCCAGTAATTTCACTATTGAACCTATAGTATCCCTTTGATATCGAGACAAATGCTTCATAATATGCTATGGGCATCATTCTCACTTAGCACAACCACCCCACGGCCTATCATAGTGAGACACTATCAAATGTTTTCCATTAGTACCCTACATATGACAAAGAAATGTACTCCATTTTGCAATCTTGTCGCCAATGGAGACATTACATTCTTGGGAAGGGGAAACTCATCCACACTTATCATAAGCCACTTCAGTTCATGCAAACACAAGGAAAATTGCAGACTGACCACCATCATAAGTGGTCCACATACTTGCAACAAGTCCACCTCAACATCAAGTATAAAACAGGAAGCTCCAACCACGTCATTGATTTCCTCAGGAGATCGCCAGTCGCAGCACTCACCACAGTGCTAGACTCTTGCGACCATGAGACCTCTGGATGGCCCCAACTCTATGAGACAGATGCAGACTCCTCCACCACCTACCAAATGTTGGGTGCAAACGCAATTGTCGCTAATTTCCATCTTCAGGATGGGTTGTTGTGTCGTCTGGGCCATATCTGTGTTCCATCAAGCAAGCAAGTGAAGCTGATCTGGGAATCCCACTACAGTCATGTGGCAGGACACCTCGCCGTCGAAAAGATAGTGTAAATGTTGCATAAACATTTATGTTGGTTGAAACTTCGACAGGAGGTCAGAAAGTATATCAAGTCCTACATTGCCTGCACTATTTCCAAACTGACCACTAAGAAACAAAGCCTAGACACCCCTCTTCCTACTCCTCACAGGCCATGGGAATCCATATCCATGGACTACATGTCAGGCCTCCCATCCACCAAGTAGGGAAATGACTGCGTTTTTGTGGCTACTGATCAATTTTTTAAGATGGTGATTATGGTCACCTACAAGAAGAGCATCACAGTAGAGGCCACTGCCAAGCTCTTCTTTGAACGAGTCTGGGTACATTTTGGAATACCACAAATCATTTTCTCAAATTGGGACGGTCAATTTCTCATCACATTCTAGTCGAGCCTCTGGTCATTGTTGGACACCAAGCTCAACAAATCCATGGCCTTCCACCCCTAGATAGATGGGAAAACTGAGGTTGTAAATTGAATGATCGTGCATATCCTGCACATGTATAATTCCAAGCACCCTCGCACATGAGATGAGAGTCTTCCCTATTTCCATCATAGCTACAACCTATCCCTACATAGGTCAACTGGCCACAACCCCTTTCAGGTGGGGTTGGGATTCCAACCATTGGGTCCCATAGATGTTGCACTACCCCTTACGGTCACCTCAGCTGACTCATCTCCTGCTTCTACTGAAGTTGACAAAGCCACATGGTTCATTGAGCAGATCCAACACATATTCCAATAGGTTCAGAATATCCTACATAATTCCATTGACAAGTACAAGTAGCGCCATGATCAACACCGAGTGCCACATAAGTTTCAGGTGGGCAACAAAGTTTGGCTGCATTTGCAGAAAGAACGCCTTACTGAACCCCATCAGATGCTTCTCCCACTTCGTTATGGGTTGTACACCATCACCAAGGCTGTGGGTGATAATTCTTTTGAGGTCAACATTCCTCCTTTCCTTGGCCTGCACCCAATGTTCAACATGGATCTCCTTCGACCTTATTTCCCACCATTATTAGACACCTCGGAGATAGAAGAACAACTCACACCAATAGAGATTAACCCTAAATGCATACAACAGGAATCCAGTGATCATATTGTGGAAAAATAGGTCAAGGGAACTCGCCAGCAAAGGATCCAGCTTTATCGAGTTGTCAAAGCAGGACAGCTCCTGCACCAAGGCAAGTGGCTCACCCAGGGCCAAATTCAATAGAAATTTTCTCATCTAATGGGGGCACTCAATGAAATGGATACCATTAATTCCTAAGGGGGGAGGAATGATCTAGATGGATTTTGGTGGCCTCCCACCTATTCCAACTTGCTCATTTTGGCATTTTTCCAATTCGACATATTTTTCCTTGTTTTCAGGTCCCTGACTTTCATGGTCGTTTTGAGGCCCTAAACAACATTTTTAACATGTGTATTCATGTAATTAACATGTGTATGGATCTCCATAGAAAAATTGTGTATTCCTTGGATAGACCTTTCCAACGAGCTATTGTGCGCCTAAAACAAATATCGTATGCAAAAGTTCTGACCTCGGGAAGTTGATATACTAACTTACCCAAACGTGGCCCACATGACTTTTGGCGCTTCATCTCCTAGGGTTAGGTTTTTGGATGTCTAGGGTTTTTGACATTCCTTTTTATTGTAAAAAGGCCTTGATATCCTCATTGTAATCATCTTCTGGTCAATGATCGCAGCCATCACATCTCTTCTCATAGATAAGCCGCCACCATTCTAGCAAGCTTGTTTCCACTGCATTTTATAGTTTCAGTTTATTTCCTTATTGAATAGAAACAAATTTTATTGTATATATATTATTTTGTGTTAAGCATCTTTTGACAATAATATGTATTAATTCTATTCTTATCATAAAAATCGGATCATGAATGATTAATGATGTTGATGCATGAGGGAAAGAATCAAAACACAGTCCCCACTCCTTCATAGACAACAAACATTTGAGTATTGCAGTCCCCCATAAATCTATCTCGGGTTAGACTATGTTGTGCACTCTTTGTGTAGCGTTTCCTTCTAGTTTACCAAGAGGGCTGATATTTTTGATGGTTTTGTTGGAAACCTATTTGAGATCAGAACCTGGGTCAGCCCAAGTAACCAACAACATCACTTGTCACAACCAGTGGTGTAGAGGCACGAAAGTGTAGCAATGTGGAAAGATGATTCATGCAGGTTCTTCACTCAAGGATTAAAAATATACCATCTTAGGTAGACCAAATATAACTATGAACATCTGGTGGCACTCAGTGCAGCCATGTATTTGGCACCTTGGCAGTGGCAGAGGAAGATCGCTAGCATGACCAGTACTATGTATTTTCAATGCTTGTGTAGAGAATTCATGCAAGTTATTATGATGCATTTTTTCACCTACTATTGCAAAACCTTTGTCCAAGCTCAAATGTGGAAAGGTAAAAATGATTTTGACTAGAAAATTATCCTAGACATATATATCATAGACCTAGTATTACCCAAAAGCCAAGAGGAGAGGATGCCAATATGCTAAATTTTCTTTTACACATATATCAGCCACCTTTCGAATAACAATAGCCATAATAAAAAACCATCAAGCAGTTTACAGATAAACAACACATATGTTTCACACTGCTTCTAGATGTGTGGCATTTCCTCCTAAATCAAAGAAAATCAATTCATCATAAATCATTGACCTATTTTGCAAATTGTGTTGCTTGTCACAATCGCGGATGTGGAAGTATTTAAAATGTGGAGTTGTGGAAGTGTGGCAATGCAGGAGGATTATGTGTGCAGGGCTTAAAAATATATTGTCTTACGTAAAAAAAGTATACTTGCATGGACTGTGATAATTTATGCCGCTTAAGGTCTAGCATTGGCAGAGTTGGTTGCATAGACACTTTTGCAATTGGCATAGCAATGTCATCAGCACTTTCGTATAGGTGTATGTTGCACAGAGTTGGTATTTTGTCTATTTAGCACTTGGTATATAATCAAATCTTGTCCAGAGAACTAATATGTATGCTCTTTTTGTATTGTCGCAGTTCTCCATATTACATAATGTTTGATAGTTTGTGCTCTATGCATAGTATAGTTACTTGGTTTCATTCAAATTTACGTTGGAATTAGTGTGGTGTTTAATCAAATCATTCATATTTTATCATATGTGTTGTTGGATCAAATGATTGAATGAAATATTCTTGATGCACAATCCACTCCTGAAAAATAAAAATAATAAGAAACCACTAATTATGCAAAAAACAAATTAGTGCTTTCTTATTATTTTTATTTTTCAGGAGTGGATTAAATTGGTCAATAGCTATATATGAAAAAGGAATCAAAGATAAATAGATACAAAAGCAAGATATGTTGTTTCGATATTTTTTTTTTAATTTCCCCGGTTGTTGGATGTTATAGGCATAGTTTAAGCATCTTCTGAATGTAATAAACTAAATGAAAGCATGTTTTCATATTCTTGTTACATATTTATAAAGTTCTTTTTTGTGAGTTGGATCAAGAAATTATGTCGGGAATTGCAAGTAGCTGATATAGCAGATATTCTAGTCACAGAGAAAATAAATATCGGCAATTTGCATTGTGTTTTCATCTGGCTACCATCAATCTGCATTTCTATTTGAATTGTTCAATGTGTATTACATTGAAACAATCACCAATGTTTAAAAAGAGAATAGGAAAAAGAAAGAAACATGGAATAGGAATTGCAAAGGTGCGTTTTTCTAATTTTATCTGTGTACTATTCATTTGTTGTTCGTTAATATTGTGTATTTCATGTGATTTTGACATAAGGGTTTGTTTATGTGTTCATTGAATTTGGTGCACTGCTTTCACATGAAAATTAAATAGAGCAAATGAGGAGAGAAAGAAGTGACAAGCAATGCAGGAGAAGAAACTCAAGAACAATGTCCCAAGAGGAGGTATGCATGTAATAATTACACAAAGAACAACATTTGTTTTGGTAAATTTTATGCATATGCAACAATATATATTGATATTGCATAGTAATGTGTATAATCCAAAGTGCATATTGAATACGTGTCTATCATATTGATAGTGAGTTGTGTTGACGATTAAATTCGCAACGAAGTTTAGCCCGCAAAGTATTGCTAAGGCCAATTATTATAAAAGTTAAATAATACTAGTAGGTGGGACCCCCTTGTACCGTTGAAGGTCAAGTCTGGGGTTATTCGATACTATTCGACACTAATTTCATGGATGATGATAACATGTTTTATTGGATAATGGATCAGGAATTTTATACAGGGTTCCCTTGTTGTTTCAAGATCAAGTTGTACTGAATTTTTTAGGATATCATTGTTGATTGTTCTTGGATTTAGGACTTGTGACACTTGCAACAAGCACATGTTAGTAATGACAAATGCAAAATGGTTAAAAGAAGAGACTGTCCTATGCTAACATGCTATACTATATGCATTTGAAGAGGATTGTGGCAAATCCTATCTAACATAGGATAGCCATACGAGTGACTAAGGTTGTACATAATATAGTTGGTATACATTTCTGCATAATAAAGATTGTAATATGTGATACAGGTGGCACTCTTGGAAATTAGAGGTTGTTGGTTCAAGGTGGATGATTTGTTGTATTGATAGCTGGCACATACTAAGAATTGAATGAAATTGAAGTAGGTAAGTGATGTGAATTTATTGCACGTCGCCTTTATCCTTACCGTTGGGCGCCACCATGGACAGGCTATCTTACAAACACTATTGCTGGGGTTTTTCTCCAATTTTTCAGTAGGGAGAAACTGCTCAGCCAACTCGCGTTTTGAAACATTTGATTACAGGTATTTTCTTATTTTTTGGCCCTTCATGAATCTACTCTGGTTATTAAATGGATTTTGGCTCAGGTGTATTAGTTGTGCTCTCCTTAAGTATTGTGACTGTGAAATGGTGATTGTGAATGAAATGTTGATGATTCTCTTTGAAATGAGTTTGAAGTCATAACATTATTGGTTATCTTGGGCATTCGCAGTCACAAGAGGTCTTTGTTATCCTTGCTAGTCACTTGGAAGATCCTTGATTGTCTTAGTGAGCTATCTTCGTGTTTTCACATTGTAGTATTTAGTCTACGGGTTTTTGTTTTGGATTTTTATGACTGAAGTATTTGTATCATCACGCATTGTACATATGGGCGGTTGATTGATTTCACCACTAGTGATCATGAAGTGGGTTTCTCTTGTTCTTAATCATCCCTGTCTTTACCGTTGTGTGGTGGTTGTTTGATCGAAAGGCGCAAGGGTTATACCCTACGTGCGTTAAAATACATTTTCCACACCAAGATTGGCTCTATTATCCATGTGGTGGCTACCGAGAAAAACCTTACCCCCCCAGTCTGAAGTTCCATAGAAGAGATTGTCATGCCTGTCAAACAAATGTATGGATGATTACCGGGAAATACAAATTCTCCCAGTTGGTTGTATGGCAATATTGTTGCTTTTAAATTTTGTTATTGCATCTGTGATAATAAGAATAAACCCTTCGTTGCAATTTGTACTTCAAGGGTATAGTCATCCTCCTTATGTTAATAGCTTGTTGTTTTCTAATAGAAGGGCCTTGACCCTGATTCAATGATATGTGTGGGTATGCATAGCTATCATAGCTTGTTTGGTTGATTGATTTTCTACCAGAGTGGCAAATTTTTGGTTGATAAACAGTCACTAGTATTTGCACTTATGATGATTTGGATGATGGTTGGCATTGGTTATGAATGTGTGTGTTGTTCATGCATGTCGTGTTCTATGTATGGTGTTTTGCAAGTGAAACATTGGGCATGGTAACTATGATTTTCTTGGGGCCGAATGACTACTAAATCAGACAACTATAGAAAGTATATCCCCTGCATCCTTGTGTTGTTGGTTGTATGGACTTGAGTGTGCACAACATAATCGATCATGGGTGACTAAATCCAAGCAATATTATAGCTTAGTACGATATGTGGATTTATTATCATGGTTGTGTGTTTGTTGTGTTGAGTAGAAGTGTTGCAGCGTGGATTTTTGTTAGTTGTGCATGGTGTATAGTATGGATAGTTGATTTTCACACTCAGTGACACCCACAGAAGTTTAAGCATGTTTATTTGTTGCAATCGATCACTGGCTAAGACATGCGTGTTTTTAATGAAAGTTGTGATGGATAGGAGGCCCAACTTTTAAGTCACATTGAGTTGTTTGGTTTTACAATGGCATAACTACCTCGCCTGGTTAAATTACTCCTGCATAAATTATGTCAAAATGGTGGTTGTTGGTTGTATGATTAATTTTCATTGCAGTCACGACAATCTGGTCTTGATTATTTTGTTACTACATATATACACGAACGAATATCAATGCATTTTGACAGGATTGATTGCAGAAATAGTGACTTCATTATTATTCTGGAAACACGATTTTTGAATATGGTTGTGGATTGAATAAATGCATGGCAATGGTTGATGTTTTTGGTTACAGATTGGAAATGAGTATTGTTCATAAATTTTTATGAAATGCAGAGTGTGTAAATAAATGGAAGATAACCTCTCACAAATTATATGGAATACTTACTCTTTTGTAATGGTATTGTGTTGGGTATTGGATTAATGAACAATGAACTAGTTAAATACACATGAATTATTACTCGGTCATATGATTATTGGTTGATGCATCTATTCTTACTACAAAATTCTTTATGGATCACTTGATTAATTTCATGAACATTAATCGTTACCCTCCCCTCTCATTATCTCACTTTCCACTAATTACATGTAATGTTCCTGACTTGGCTAGTCTAGGAAACACTGCTAATGTGTGTGTAGGATCAAAGGTTTACAACATATAAATGATCATACAAATAATAAACACGACAAAGGACTGCAAAGTTTGTATTATGATATCTCTGTGGATTACAAAATGGTCGAATGCGGCTGAATAAACTGACAATACTCGACTAGATCAACAGACAAAAGGATCTTAGCCAGAATACAAATAAGTAACTAAAAGATAATACCCTGAAAATATGGGATCACTACGAAATCAATGAAGAATGATTGAAGACCCGGATGATCTTCCCAATGACTAGGGTGTGTCTTTCAACATCGAAATCAGCC
>JASDQU010103725.1:32146-42431 GCA_032191745.1 Picea mariana
CAAGGTACAATGTATCAAAAAAGAACTGACAGTTGTTAGGAAACTATTTCCTTCACTCCAAGATGATTGTGCAGAGAATGGAACTTATTCTCAGTGAAGGTCTTGGTGAATATGTATGCAGTATGTTCTACTGAAGGAAAAAACTATAGGTCGATGATCCCCTCGTGCACTAGGTCTCGAACGTAGTGCATGTGGATCTCAATGTGCTTCGTCTGTTTCCTCTGAACTAGATCTTTATAGAACTTCATAGTGCTCCGGTTGTCGCACCAAATAACTATCGGCCAATGAAATTGAATGCCCAACTTAGTGAGAAAACTTTGTAGCCACATAGCCTGGATGGTTATGTTAACTACCCCTATGTACTCGACCTCGATTGAAGATAGGTCAATAGCATCCTTCTTCTTGCTCGACCAACATATGGGACCGAAACCCAGACTAAGTGAGTAACCAGATGTGGACTTGCGATCAATGTTGTCGCTAACCTAGTCAGAATTAGTGAACCCGATGAGGTCCAATGCAGAGTTTGCTACATAGTGAATCCCAAAGGTGATGGTTCCTTGTACATATTGAAGGATATTCTTTGCAGCCTTCCAATGTATCTCATGCAACTCTTGCATGAACCGAGAGACTGCTCTGACTGCATAGGAGAGGTCTAGTCTAGAGTGTGTGAGATACAATTAGCTCCCCACTAGTTGTTTGTACATTTTTTTTTCCACCGGTGGTGTGTCCCCGCCATCCTCAAGTCTGATTTCTGATAGGAAATGAGTCGGGGCAGACTTGCAGTCTGTCATGTGGAATATCTTAAGGAGATATCATGCACACTTGGCATGAGACAGTTTGATGCATGATGCATCATGTCTGATATCGAGCCTAAGGAAGAAATGTAGTGGACCCATGTCTGTCATCAAGAACATGCCATGTAGAATCCTCTTGACTGCAGCAATTACTGAATTTGACCAACCGGTGATCATAAAATCATCAACATACAGAACTAGGAGTAGAATTTAATTAGTTTTCTTGAGCATGTAAATGTTCAGGTCTGACTTACAACGTACAAAGTTCTGTGATAGTAGGTAGGATTCCATCTTGGAATGCCATTCCCTTGGGGCCTGCTTGAAGACATAAAGGAACTTCTTCAATCGACAGACCAAAGATAAATCATGCATGAATCCCTAGGGTTTCTCCATATATATCTCCGCAAAGAGATCTATGTGAAGAATGCATTCTTCACATCCATCTGATGGACTTCCCATCCCTTAGCTACTGCAATGGAAAGTTCCAAGTGTATGGAATTCATCTTTGGTACTGGAGCAAAGGTATCATCATATTCAATGTCATGAACCTATTGAAATACTTTGGTGACTATCTTGGATTTGTATTTGCTAACATGTCCATATGTTGAGCTCTTGGTCCTGTAGACCCATCTAAACCTGGAAATTTTCCTTCCTGAAGGAAGGGGAACTAGATCCCAAGTCTGGTTCTCGAGGAGGGAGTTGTACTCCTCCTACATGGCAGATTCCCAAAAGGGATTCCCATCAGCCTCGCCATAGGACTATGGATCTAAATATTTAACCAAGAAAATATGCTTGGGTGGCATCGGTTTAGCGGTGGTGAGTGCAAGATGAGGCTCCTCAAAATCATATTGAGTCCTCCTGGTATCATCTGGATCCCCAACAAGATATCTTGCATCCTGAAGAGTAGTCTTGTCTCACTTGGGCCTCGGATATGGCTATGCATCTGTGTGCACTAAATCTACATCTAACTGTATTGACTCAGTATATGAATCGTTTGAATCCTTTGAATCAGAAATCTCATCTGAGGAAGAGTCGTCATTTCCATGCTGATCATCTCTTACAAGTGTAAGAACAAAAGTGTCTACATGCAACTCCTAAGGTGCATGTGAGATACTTTCCTTGAATTGGACATTGTGCTCAATGATGAGTCAGTTCGTAGAGGGATCAATGAGTATGTATCCCTTCACATCGTTTGGGTATCCAACAAATATACACTATGTACTCTATGGATCAAGTGTCTTCCTCTTCTCAAAGGGAATCCTAGCCCATGCACGTGAACCAAATATACAGAAGTGGGTCACTTCTGGTTTGAGGTTTCTCCAAGCCTCGAAGGGGGTCTTATCCTTGATAGATCTATGAGGATATTTGTTTTGGATGTAGTTCGCACAATTAATTTCTTCATCCCATAATATATGTGGAAGTGACTTTGCATGAAGCATGCATGATGCCATCTCTTTCAAGGATCTATTCTTCCGCTCAGCAACTCTATTTTGTTGCAGAGTATAGGGAACTGTGTGTTTCAATTGAATCTCAGCCTCAAGACAAAGATTCTATACCTCATGGTTGACATACTCCCCCACATTATCTGTTCATAGGACTTTTATCTTCCTTCCTAATTGTGTCTCAACAAGGGCTTTGAAATCTTTGAGATGCTGAAATACTTCAAATTTGTGCCTGAGAAAGAAAGTCCCAAGTGTAGAGTGAGAAATTATCAACAAAAATGAGCATGTATCATGCTTTATTGTTTGATGAATGTATAAAAGGTCCCATGAGATCATTGTGTATCAGATCCAAAGGAGAGGAGGCCTTTTGAGTCTTTCTTTTGTCGAATCTCTCTTGAGGGTGTTTTCAAAGGACACACACCTCAAAAATTCCTTTGGAGAAGTGGATGTCAAGTAGACCTTCAACCATTCCCTACTTGCTAAGTTTTTTCATGTATCTGAAATATAAATTCCTAAGCCTTTTGTGCCATATCCTACTGCTATCATCACCATGCATAAGTAGTAATGTAGAATATGGTTCAATAAATTAAGAAAATGTGTAGATTCTAGATTGGTGATTTACCTCACTAGTAGCAACTTTGGAATTGGCTTGCATGTCATAGATATCCACAACATCAAGTGTGAATATAAATCTCTTTACGGTGTTGTATTTTTTCAACTGATACATGGAGATAAGATTGAAGGAGATTTTGGGAATGTGTAGCACATTCTCGAAGCTCTCGTTTGTGAGTTCAACTTTCCCTTTGTCAGTGACTTCCACTGGAGAGTCGTCTTCCATCAGAATAGGAGGACCTTTGCATGCGTCCCATGAAGAGTATATTTTCTTTGTGGATGCCATGTGGTGTGATGCAGTTGAATATACAATCTAAGCATTTGGAGAGAAGTTAATGGAAATCAAAGCATGGCTAGAATTACCTTTCTTGGGGTTTTGATCTTCTGGATTCTTCTTCTTGGCACCCTCGGGGATGCGATATCCAAGGTTGTTTTTTTTGAAGTAATTGTTCCATTTGATATATCTTCGTTTTCATGCATGTGGATTTTGAATGGAATCTTCATTGGTAGTAAGTGCATTTCTCCCCTTTTCTTCCCTTTCCACCTTTAAATCTAGACGAATCGTTGAAGGGTTTTGAGTACCCTTCATTCTTTGGATTTGCATGTGCCTTCCCTTTGTCTTTGTTTTTAGATTTCTGATTTTGGTGACTGCTACCATCTTGCATAGCAAGTGCATGCACCTTTGAGCCTTTGATTTTTCCCATGTTGATGAGCTTTCTCTGCTCTTGAATTAGAGACTCTTTAAAGACCTCAAGAAAGGGCATTGTACAGGTGGTTCCAAAGGTGAGCCTAACTGAATGAAATGTGGATACAAACATTGAGTATTCTAGAACAAGTTTGGAAAGAATGGTAAGAACCATTTGTTTCTCCTTCTTAGATTTATCAACCCCACAAGGCTTGAGTTGCGACAACAAATCCTTATATTTGGTAAAAACATCTTGGAGATTGTCAAAAAATTTTGGATCCAAAGGGAAATTCCACCTCGAGTATATGTACCCTCGTCTCATATTGTTTGCCAAAAATTCCTTCCATGGTGGTCTAGAATTCATTGGGGGTTTTAAAGGAGGATATGTGAAAGAGGAGCTTAGGAGAAATGAGACTGCAAATAGTTCCATACACTTCATCCATCTGATTCAGATACTTGGATTTTTCTATGGATGATGTGGGTTTGGTCTCTATGCCCATGGTTAACCTGTATAATCCTCTCCTTAGAATATGCAATTCCATATTGTGCTTCCATGCAAAGAAATTGTATGGTGTAAGAATTAATTCTTTTGGAAATTCAATTTTCTTGTTGTCTTCAATATTCAGTACCTGCAAAAAGAGACTGGTGTGTCTTTTTCCTAGAAGTCTGTCAGCTTTGATACCATGTAAATGTGGATGAAACTGCATAGATAATATCTAGATAGAAAAGGACATACATAGTTTACGGAAAAATGAGAAAAGACGGAAACGNAGAGAGAGAGAGAGAGAGAGAGAGAGAGAGAGAGAGAGAGAGAGAGAGAATGAGAATCAAATAATTGTATTAATTGTATGAAAGAATGATACAATACAATAGATATGCACTGCATAGATGAACTAATGCACCATAATGCATGAGATAATGCACCATAGTGGTGGTATAGACTAATCTGGACACACACCGGCTGTTACGGGAGTTAACTTCCACCTAGTCTGAGTCAACTAGCCTCTTAATCCTCAATTAATTGACTGAAAGCATTAGTAATGCACCACTCTAGTGATAATCCCAAGGATAATGTGCATTAGCAGTGATGATCCCAATTTTTCGTGGTGATGGAACCAATGTGGCATCAAGACTCCACTCAACTGATCCAACTGAAGTGTGAACTGAAGAGAATATTCCCCTAGAATGTAGGGAAATGAATATTCTCCCTAAAATGTAGAAGATTGGATAATGACTAATAAACATAGGGAAAACCTTAGGAAAAAGAAATCATAGGTGTGTGTTAATTATCTCCAACAAGTGGTCCCCAGTTCAAGACATGTTGGGACGTCAAAAGAATGTTATGTTAAATTTTTAGCATTGTGAATGTGGCTAGGACATTGGATACCTGCACATTGCTTGAGTAAGTGCAAACCATCTTTCTAGGTTGTTTTTTCAGTTGCAGATAGCTTTATAATGAGTAAGGTTGTCTTGGAGGTGGCATCTGGATTTGGTCTACATTTTTCTGGGATGACAACTTCTCTCTGCTTTGGCTTTCTATGGAACGATGAAGCGTGGGCATGCTTCATCCTGTATTCCATAAATTCAAGCATTAGTTGGACTAATTCATGTATCTAGAACTTTTCCCCGTTACTCAGGAACTTGCAAATTGCAAGGATGAGGTAATTGTTCCAACAAAGAGGCCCAATGTCATCCTCGTATTTTCTTAGGCTTGGTTTATAACAAAGAAGAAGAGGGGGTAGTCTGCATAATGGACCTGTTGGGTTCAGGAATGGTGTTGATCCATGGAAAAACACATGACAGATGTTGATAGAGAGAGTTGACGAAGCATAGTAACTTCGAAGCACAATTTAAGAAAATGTTTGGCATGGCTAGGGATATTGTTCATCAAATGTATGTTCGGTCCCATTCCTAATAGTTTCCTTCTCAATGTTATTCAATGTGAGAATGACACAGTGAGAGGCAAGTAGTGTGCATGAACTTTTGGTTGTGTTAAATCACATGTTTGCTAGGAGAAGCCACAGATGCAGGGACTTTGCAGTTGAACTATGATTCTTGGAATAAATGGACCTAGTAGTTGGGTGGATAGTAGAATTGTCCAATCAATAGCTAGTGGGAGCCCTATTTGTGGATAAATTCAAATTGGTTGTGAATACTATGGCCCTAGAAAGTGGTATAAATAGTTCAAAACACAACCAGAAATTGTTGCAGTGATGTTCTTATTTTCGTGTCAGCTCCATGCGCCAGCGTTCATGTACTAGTACATTGAAATTTGGATCTAGGTTCCTCTAATTTTGTATGTAGTTCCAACTATTCATCGTACTCTTGGTGGCCTTTGCTCAATGTGGTTTCATAACTATCTGGGTGTGTCGTATGTGTGTGATCTAGCTGGATCATATTGCTTGACACTTCAATAGTCAGAAATGCTATGTGGTCCTTGTGTCTCTTGTGCGAGAGTATCATCGTTTACAGTCTTCTATGTACTGCCCATGACTTCCTATGTAATATGATATCTGCAAATCTACTGGCCTATTAGGTTTTCTTGTACATGGCTAGCTAAAGAGCCTTTTGATGACAAGTTTTTTGAGAGATGGTTACATCTTGAGTTAGTGCATCATTTGCTTGGGCAGTTTCTATAGATTCAATACCAGTCATCAATTTACAGTACTTGTCATGTGGCGACTTCCACGAAGTTAATGTCCATGTCATATTGTTTAAGTTTAGCAAGGAAATTTGTCCATGAACCTTCTCTAAATTGTCGTTGACACAAGATTTTTACGGGGAATGATTAATAGAAAGCATTAGAAATAACATAGAAAACCACAACATTTACTTCGCGTAGGTTCTAATTAGTCATTGTTTTTCTCAAATAAGATTTCCATAAATGACTTGATCATCATGCAAATTATGTGGATATCAAATTCCCCGGCCTAGAGCCATTGCACATATGAAGGTGCAGAAGGGTGGAATTGTTCCACAATGAGTGCTATGAATTATCCACACAATGGTTGAAAATAGAATTAGCGATCCCAACTACAGGAGCCATATACTTATGAGGAGAACACGAGGGAGGAAAATATAGGTGAGCATACTGTGGAGGTGGAGTGATTTGTGTTGCTTGTATATGCTAGATCTGACATCAGAAAATTTCAAAGTGTTTGAGGAATTTGCTTCCATATAACAATGCCAAATATCTTGGGTGTTAAATATTGTACTACTTGTTAGGATCCTGCTATGATTTATGTGTGTGATTCTCAACCAACTAAATGTATTATGCCATGTTCTACTTCTTTTAGAGTTCCATAGGATCATGCAATTGTTGTGGGGTTGATTACTAATTGTTGATGCATTTCAATTGTGATATTTGGATCGAAGTGTTGTGCAAATGCAAATAGATATTCTATAAGAAAAGTACAAGTTTGTTGCAGTAGAAAGTGTTATGTGGCAATGTTCATAAAAAATTTTGTTAAAATTGGAAAATCTTTTGTGTTTGTAGGCATTTTAGCAGTTTAATCTTGTGCATGTCATTAACATTTTTTCAATGTTAAGTATTGTATTGTGTGAAATGTGTTTTTTCATGTTGCATAGTTGATGTACATCTGGCCTACAAAAAAATAAATAAAGAAGGGGTCCATATGTCAATGTAAACATAATATAGAATATATTGTATGTGCTTTATTGTATTCAAAGAGGCCCATGTATGTACACGGTTGTTCCTTATGTAACCTACATACAACTCTATAAACCTACAAAACCCTAGTTCTGCCTCAGTATTGTTGTTTCCCTGAAATCTCTCCTTCAATTTATGCCTATTGGTTATAGATCTGACAAGATATCCTTGCAAATCTGATAGATCTACCTCCAAATACTATGGATGTGAGATCTAGATTCCTTTAAGAGCATGTGCTCTGATACCATGTTTATTTTACCCCTCAACCCAACACTCAACAATTAATTATAAATAAATCACTTATTGAATCAAAGCACAACTGAGTTATCAACTAAACATTATAGTGGAAGCATAAATAAGGAAACCAAAATCTTGCACATGAGACACAAATATTTTCAAGTAAAAAGCCTTGAGGGAAAACCAATACTTACATGCTTTTATTATGGTCAAATTAGGTCTCTTGTAATAGGGATAATGACCCACTAAGATAAATACAACTACAGACAAACCTGGAAAAGTATGTACTATTGTACGACCCTGGAACAACACGATTTTTGAGGTATACGTGCATGTTCTTCAGCTCACCCACGTATACGTGCATGTCCTCACTAGAGCCCACATACACATATAGAAATATTGTAGGGAAACCTCTATACATCGCTACCCTTTCTTTTATCTTCAATCAGCTGAAACCGATATGCGGCTTCCTCTACTTTCTCTTCCCCTTGACCTATATGATCTCTAGATGGAATTCGTTCTGCACCTAGCCACGATCTTGAATCACACTCCTTCATGATCCAACCCTCTCTACATCAACACTTGGATGAAATAGTCTTCACCCTCTCTCTATGAGATCTCACTCACTCATACAATGTGTAAGCAAAATTTCTTCTTTGCTTCTACACTCTCAAGTGACTTCACACTAGAAAAATTTCTTCTTTGTTATATTTGTGTAAAAGCCCCACCTTGGTCTCTCACCGAAAGTTTGACCTTGATATCTCACCAAAAGGTATCTTCTCTTTTACCCTAGCCTTTCTTTTATAAGATTGACGTATGAACTAACCGTAATCTCCAAAGTCATTGACTATTGAGATTAATTCTCGCCTCATTTAAGATCAACGACTATTATTTAATTCACTAATGCTAATTAAATCAATTTCCTTAAATAAAACTCAAATCACTAATAAAAGCATTTTTCTTTAATAATTACTTTAATTAAAGTAAAGTATCATACTTAGAAGACTAGGATGACTTCCACATGTTAGACACCAAGCTAATGTGAAAGTACATTTTTGATGCTACATGCATCAACACTCTCGCTTAGCAATCAATGTGCTTATCCCACTTGTAGTTGGCATTGTTTTCGCTACCCGATCTGCTACCATGGTTATTGTCCAATCCACTTGATTGGATGCTCCCTCTGAAATAGAATCTATCCCTTCCATCTCATGTGGACATGTCTTTGAATACTTTCCTTTGATCATGCTGCTAGAATCATCCTGCTCCTGAGCATCATACATGGCCATCTCATACCATGAATTCTTCTAGACATACTTGGAAGGATTCTCCTTCCCACCTGAACCTAAAGGTTGAATCCCTCTTAGTTATTCAACCTTCAAATCTATCTACTCCTTGTCCTTTGTCACTCTCAACGATAGATCTGGCATCCCCTAATCTCTGGATGAAATTCCTTCTTCACCCATATGAGATCCTCTTGATTCATAGTCGTTTGTGACCCAAGCACTTGAGAAAAAGTCCTTCTTTGCTCTTAAGTGAGAAAAAGTTCATCTCTTCTCCTATGTACCTTATGTGGCTTTATATATCTAGATGGAAGTCCTTCTCCACTTATCTGATATCTCCTTGTTGGTCACCTAGCCTCCTGTCATTACTCAACAAGCCACCCAACATAAATTTCTTGTTGCCCAGACTTTGTTGATCTACCCTGGCTAAAAATAATTGTCCTATACTATCATGTACGAACCTGTATGCGCATTTCACCACTCTAACTTGTGTATGTACGTAACCTCCCTTAATGAGACCCATGCATGTATGCATATGTGCTTACTGGACCCCATGTATACACTCTTGTATTCAAAGAGGCCCAAGTATTTACGTGTATGTTCCTTCTGTAATCTATGTATAACACCATAAACCTACAAAACCCTAGTTTTCCTTAGTAATATTGTTTCCGTAAAATTTGTCCTTTGATTTCTATTTGTTGGTTATATATCTAACAAGATATCCTTGCAGATCTAATAGATCTTCCTCCAAATACTATGGATCTGATATATGGCTTGCTCTCATAGGATGTGCTCTAATACCATGTTGATTTTACCCCTCAACCTAGCATCTGACAGTTAATTCCAAATAAATCACTTATTGAATCAAAGAACGACTGAGTTATCAACTAAACATTACATCGAAAGCATAAATAAGAAAACCAAAATCTTTCACACAAGACACAAACATTTTTGGGTATAAATCCTTGGATAAACCCATAAGGGAACAACAATACTTAGATGCTTTTATTATGGTCAAATTAGGGCTCCCATAATAGGGATAGTGACCCACTGAGAGAAATACAACTACAGAAAAACCTGTCAAAGTCTATACTATTGTGCAGCCCTGGAACAACACACTTTTCAAGGTATACACGCCTATGCCTTAGCTCACCCACGTATATGTTCCTGTCTCCACTAGCGCATGCATGCATGTACGGAAATACTGTAGGGAAATCTTCATATGGTACTACCCTTTCCTCTGGCTTCAATCAGTTGAATCCCACCTTCAAATGCCTCTACTCTCTCTTCTCCTTAACATGTATGATCCTAGATGGAATTCCTTCTCCACCTAACCACGATCTTGAATCATAGTTCTCCGTGATCCAACACTCTTTGCATCCACACTTGGATTAAATACTCTTCACCCTCTCTCTATGAGATCTCACTCACTCATACAATGTGTAAGGAAAATTCATTCTTTACTTCTGCACTCTCAACTAACTTCACACTAGCAAAATTCCTTATTTTCTATCTCTCTGTAAAAGTCCCACCTTGGTCTCTCACCAAAAATCCGACCTTGT
>JASDQU010103725.1:62523-80636 GCA_032191745.1 Picea mariana
TGCATCTGCTATATGTACATGCCAAAAATGCTTGCATTGGCCTTCCTCTGCTTAGGATATGTTTTTTGTCGCAAGGTTTCATATCTTTTTGTGCGACACTTTCCTCTTCTGTCACAAAATGCTAAGTACTTCAGTTTTTCCCATGCGTCTAAAGCTATTAATATCAATAACCAAGAATAGTGGAACTTTGTTCCATCATCCTGCACATCTCTACAGTCTTCTAAGAACAAGTTGAGCAAATACAGCGCCCAACTTAGAATTGTTCCTTTTGTGCACTCTATAGTTGTTGTGACTACCCTTGCAGGTGCCTCTTCTTTGCGACACTTTATAAGTAGCTTACAGGCCATCAAATTTATCATAAATATGGTGGTTGTTTTGTTGATGTTCTTAATGATAATACCTTTGTTTCCCCTATTAGTTTCAAATTGATCCTTCACTTATTCTACAATGGCCTTCTGCTTTGTTTTGTCATCAAGATACTTCTCGGGAATTACCCTGTCCATTGGAAATCCTGTAATCTTAGTGATTAAGTATACATCAATTGGGACGGGTCTGTCCATTAACAAAAACCATCCATGTACGTGCACAAATTTTTTTTTTACACATGCATTAACGTCCTCCCCCCGGTCGAAGTGAGGAATTTCCAATAAATTCATAATGGCAAAATTGTAAATTCTGGCTATCTGTTTGGTCTATAGTATCAAGATTCCTGTCAAAGTTGACCCTCTTTTTTCCATGTACACATCCTACGCAAGCTCTGGAAACTTGACTACCTATGTCACATCATGATCTGTGTATCTCATCTTGGGAATAAATCCCAACATGTCTTCTACAACTATGATTGAATCTGAAATGTGGGGCACTGACAGCTCAACCTACTATTGTGTGCACGTTGTTGTCATTGTTTCCCTTTTCTTCGAGGGCCCTATTGTTGTTTCTTCTTGTGTTCCTTCATCCAAAATTTATTCATTTGTATCATGGTCATATTCAACCTATGGGGGTTCCTCTACTCTATGTTTATCTGATTATGTCTTATCATTGTCTTCTTGATCATGTTCTCCCTCTGTGTGTGCAGTATCAGGATTCCTGTCAAAGTTGACCCTCTTTTTTCCATGTACACATCCTGCGCAAGCTCTGGAAACTTGACTACCTATGTCACATCATGATATGTGTATCTCATCTTGGGAATAAATCCCAACATGTCTTCTACAACTATGATTGAATCTGAAATGTGGGGCACTGACAGCTCAACCTACTGTTGTGTGCATGTTGTTGTCATTGTTGCCCTTTTCTTCGAGGGCCCTATTATTGTTTCTTCTTGTGTTCCTTCATCCAAAATTTATTCATTTGTATCATGGTCATATTAAACCTCTAGGGGTTCCTCTACTCTATGTTTATCTGATTATGTATTATCATTGTCTTCTTGATCATGTTCTCCCTCTGTGTGTGTGACTCCTAGTTTTTCTACGCTAGGGTTTGTTGATGCACTAGATTTTGGCCCCTCTTGGCTTACTACTTCTTCTTCTGGTTTTTTCTCCTCGACCCACGTCGGACTCATTGATTCACTCTATGTTTTCATAATTTTATCCACATAGACCACCCCAGTCATCTCCTCCATCGATTGTTTAGTACTTCTGGTCCTTCACGTGAACTGGCTCAATGCTCTGAATTTTGGCGGTGAAATTGTTCTAATTCTAGAAAAAAATGTTGCAATTAGTTGGATATTTCACACACTTCGTACATGATCATAATCTATTCATTCTTTCTCTCATTTTCTTCAAAAAACACAAGTATTTTCCTTTTATGTGGTTTTCCTCTTTTATAAGCACTGTCATAAATGCTCTGATGTGCCCTATCTTTTCCATTCACCAGTTTTTTATTTTTTTGATCATTTTTGGTCTCGTCACGTTGTGTTTACTTTTCCTGTGCACAGTACCATGAATTTTGTCATACCAATTTACTGTCTAATGTGTGTTGTGTCCTTCAACTATCTGTCTACAACTTATTCCTCTAACTACTTATTTTTGGCTTTTTCTCATTTTTCTAATTTTTTCTTCCTTTTTATTCTTTTTCTACTTTTTCTTTTATTTTTCTTCTTTTTCTTCCTACTATATACATTATGTACAATTCTACTTCTTTGCACGACATATGTTGAGGATTAGTAGTTTGATTGTCCCTATACAGTTTCGGTCGACTACCATTAACCATTCCTTTTATCTCCTTGCATGTTAAATCCTTCAGTTGCACAACACCTCCATATGTGACAGACTTTATCTCATATGGCCCCAGCCAATGCATCATGAACTTCTCTGGGTGTTGCAAATATTTATTTTCATAGAGGAGAACCAAATCTCCTTCTTTGAAATTCTTCTTGTTATTATGTATGTTGTTAATATGTCTGTCATGCCAAGCTTTATCCTTTGCTTTCTGTACCTCCTGATGGAAACCAACTATAATTTTGTCTTCTTCTAATTCCATGAGTTGAGCCAATATTTCCTGTGTTGCACCTCTTTCTGTCATTTTTGTAATAGTTGCAATGTGCAGACTTGGTATCAAATATTCCAAGGGAACTACTACTTCATGTCCATACACCATCCTAAAAGGTGTTTTCCCTATTATCTTCTTGCATGTATTTTTGTAAGCCCATAACAATGTTGGTACCTTCATATCCCAATCATCCATGTTCACATTACAAATCTAGGTTAATGCATTCTCCATTATCTTGTTAAATGCTTCCATTGTTCCATTAGCTTGAGGATGATATGGAGCGCTCTTTTGATGATATATCTCAAATTCTTCTAGCATTGGCTGGATTTTACTATTGATAAAGTGAATCCCCTGATCACTCATCAAAAATTTTGGGCATTCAAATATTGTAATTACATGTTCAAATAAGAAGCGTGATGCAGTCTCTGCACTGCAATGCTTCATTGTTGTTTCCTCAACCCATATGGTCAAGTACTTTTTCGTTGTAGTAATGTATCTAGCCTCTGATCTTCTTTTCGGTGGATTAATTGTCCCTACAAATTCTACTTTCCACTTGTCAAACACTTGCAAAGTTACTTGCGGTCCCAATGTCATCTCATCCCTCCTGGATGGATTTCCAACTCTCTAACAGACATCACAATTCTGACAGTACTCCTTTGAATCCTTGTGAACTGTTGTCCACCATAATCCTATGCCCAATACCTTTTGTGTAGTAGCTTTCCCTACATAATTTCCTCCTGCAATCCCTTCATGTGCTTCTGCTAAAATCATAGGCCTTTCATGCTCCATAACACATCTCATCAAAATTTTGTTTGCTCCAAGTTTGTACAAGTGACCTCAATCAATTGGTAGTCTACAGCTCTGACCACCAAAATTTTCTTCTGCACAATATTAAATTCCTTAGGGGCAAATCATGTACTCAAAAATTCAATAATGTCAGCAAAATAATCATCAGAAATGTGTACTGAAAACAATTGTGCATATAGGAAGTTGTCATCCAAGCTACTTGGTTCTTCTCCATCAATTATCTTGGATAGATGATTTATCCCTGCATTCAATCTTCCAAGCTTCACCACAACTTCAAAGTCAAACTAATGAAACAATAGTAGCCATCTGCATGTTCTTCTCCCCAACATTGGCTTATTGACTAAATATCTAAGAGAAGAATGATCTATAAACATATTGAAATGTTTCCCAAAAAAATAATGTCTGAATTTATGTAATGCATATACCATGGCCAATGCTTCTCTTTTTGTTGTATTGTAGTTTTGTTATGAATCTGATAATTATTTTCTTGCAAATGCTATAGGGTGATATATATCACCTTCTCCTAGCTATGTTAATATTAATCCTAGCGCTTTTGCAAATGCGTCCACATGCACATGAAATTCCTTTGCCTAGTTTGAAAACACTAAAATTGGCGTTGTCACCATCTTCTCCTTAAAAATATCCAAACTTTGATGGCATTCATCATTCCACTGATACTTCATGTCCTTCTTCAACAATTTTTCAATCGATGCAGTAATCTATGCATATCCCCTTATAAACTTCTTATAATACTCTGTATGACCAAGTGTACTCTTCAACTGGTGCACTGACTTAGGTGGTGGTAAATTCACTATGACAACAATTTTAGCAGGATCAACCAACAAACCTTGTTTACACACCACATGTCCTAACAAAATCCCAAAAGGTTCACTGAAAAATACATTTCTTAATATTCAATTATATCGGAAACTGTCTACACCTATCTAACATCAGTCTTAACACCTCAACATGATCCTTCAATAAACTAAAGATTATCCAATCATCCAAGTAAACTTCTAAAAACTTATGTATGAAATCCTTAAAATCTACTACTACTACTCTTGAAAAAATTGCAATTGCCTTCTTCAGTCCAAATGGCATTACTATATACTAAAATGATCCCTATTTTGTGGAAAATTTGGTCTTATGTCTATCTTTTGGAGCTACTTTGATCTAATGATATCCCGAAAACCCATCTGTAAATGAATAAGATTTTTGACCTCCTACATTCTCCAATGTTTCATCTGTAAATGAGGTATGGAAAGGATCATGTAATCAAGCATAATTTAACTTTATCAAGTCAAAACAAATCATGATTCCCCCTTTCTTATTTTCCTACACCACCATCGGGCTAATCCATTTTGATTCTTCCACAGGTTCTATGACACCAGCTTCTAACATTTTGTCAATTTATGCCTTCACTTTATACTTATATATTGGATTCAATCTATAAGGTCTGTGTATGACTGGTCTATCATCTGGTTTCAAAGGTATATTCATCTCTCCAAGTTCTCCTACTAAACCCTTCATCTCTGAACACACTGTTGGGAAAAATTCATGGTATTCATGTAGTAATTATGTTATTCTTTCTATTGTCTGAATGTCCTAGTAATCTCCAATACTTTCCATCTTTGGGTTTTTTGTTGTTCCAATGTTTACCTTATTTATATTCAATGGGGTTTCATAATATCTTGTTCTAATTGTGGGCCTTCAACTTCTCTTTCTTCTTCAACTTCTGGGATTTGGATATTGGGTGGGTTTTCTTCTGATGGGTGTTCTTCTTCTGCGACATGATAATGGTGTAGCAATTGTCTGATTGTTTGTTTCTTATAATATATTGTCACAATATTCACTTCTGGTTCTTCAAAAGTCTTGTTTCTTACCACCTTCAACGTTGTATCTGTTTCTGGGCTCTCATACTCAAAGGAAAATGTAATCACAAAATTTTGTTGCATTTCTTCCCAATTTGCAGTTTCCCTGCATTGTTCCTATTTTGTGTACCAGTTCTTTGGAATGCCTTCCAATGTGTGAATAAAGTGATGTGGCCATTCTCCAAGTGGTACTAATATCCATTAAACCATGCACCTAGATACGTGTTCTTTGGGTTGTCCAAATCCATCATATGTTTTCCTGCTCTGCAACAAATCTAATGCGCAGTAACCTTTTGCATTGAAACCAGTTATTAATATTCCCCTTATGTGTACCCCACCAATGGGAAGGTTTTTCTTTCAAGTCAATTTCTAATCCTATCAATATCTAATTCTGAAAAACTTCTACCTTAAACTTTCTCAAGAATTCTTCTAAATTATTCATACCATAAAAAGTAGGAGGTTTCCTTACCTCTGTACCAACCCATCTTAGCGCACGCGTCATTTTGGCACATCTTCGGGTAGATAATTCATGTAATCATTTCTTACAGATCTCCAGTCCTATGTCAAATTTTGAGGCACAAGAACTAATACTCCTCCAACTCAGCATTCCATCTGCAGTTGGGTTGATGTAATCCTCTTCATGCGTGGTAGTTCTATATAGTTGATTTATGTCTTCTGTAATAAAATTTATGTCGCAAGTTCCAATACCTTCCTCCTTCTAAGGGATCCAATGGCACAATAAATTTGTACTCCTCTTATTCAAATATCATCTTCCTATTCTTCAAGTTAATAATAACATGGTATTCAAGTTAAAAAAATCTAATTCCAGACCCAACAATGTTGGATATGGTGAAGTATTATCTACTATGTCAATGACTTCAAAGTCTGTTATGGTGTGCACACCATCTAGGTCTATTGTTATCCCCTTCAATATACCAATTGGCACCACTCTATGTTGGTTTTCTAGCTTCAAATGAATAGGTGAATACCCCAATGTAGGCTCCCCCATAGTTTCCCATGTATTTTTTGGCAGAACATTGACTTCATACCCTAAGTCTAGTATGATACCCTCCATATTAAAATATCCAATGTTTGCATTCAACCTCAATTCCCTACCTTTTTCTTCTCTTCTTATGGACCTAATTCACTATCTTTACCCCTTCTTCCCCAAAATTACACTTTTCTAATAGGCTCTGCAGTACTTGTAAATAATTTTTACCATTCAACAATTTTACACAAGACCCCAAAAAGTTTCTTAAGTCACTTACTTTCTCTGAAGGATTCTCTTTGTTGGTCTAATCAAATAAAAGAGGCATGTCATACATTGGTACCTCATCTCTTGGATTTTTTCCTAAAGTAGATGCAATATTCTCTTTTAAAATCTCATGCATGGCCTCTTTGAAGGTCTCCTTCTCTTTGAGCACATCAAACTTTTGTTCGGGTGTTGTATTCTTCCTGATGCACTGGTACTGATCCTAATCCTTCTTTGTTACATATTCTCCGGTATTTTCTCTACCTCTAGTAACTATGTTGATATTCTTCCCATCCTCTTCTTTGTTTTCCACAACAATCCATTGGACATTCTAGTTATTTTGGTTTCTCCTATCCTGTATCTTTGTCAACAGTTTTGGACAATCTTCTATTTCATGGTATGGTGCACAACAATACATACATGTCACATGTGTTTGTGGATAGTCTCTTGCATAGTGCCCTGGCTTTTGACAATTGTGACAAACTACTAGTCCTCTTCTCCCTCCAAAACCTATTCCTCCACGGCCTCATCCTCTGAATCCTCCTTTGTTTCCTTTGTTATTTCCATGCAGTGTATGATATTGTGGTCCCTGATTATACTACGGCTACACATTATTGTACTATGGTGGCGCTACACATTGTTGCACAATGTTATATTATGGTGGTGCTCCAAATTATTGTGTGTTATTATACTGTGATGGCGCTGAAAACTATTGCACGTTGGTATACTATGATTGTTGCACATTATTATACTATGGTTGTTGCGTAGGTTGTGTTGTCATTAATTCAACCTGCACCCTATATGCATTTGATGTCCTCTCCTTCATTATCTCCAAGGTTCTGTAGTCCTTGTCTTCATTTCCAACTGACTTGCAAAAATTACAAAATGTAGTCTTTGGTATTGTTTGATACTTTTGCATCATGGGACAATGATAGGGATCATGTCTGTGTGTTTTTCATATCTCACACCATGGTCCTCTTGAAGATAAAGGATTTGGCATACCTACTCCTATATATTGCGCAAATAATGGACACTCATTCGTACGGTGACCTTTTGTCTTACATAATGTACACCAGACATCTTCTCTTCTCTCCTTACCTTTATTTTGATTCAACTAAAATGTAAGGCTTGTCATATCTTCTCTCAAATCTTATACAATGGGATATGTATGCTTATACTGATTTTCTTCTAACTGTAAGGTTGCTTGCAGAGCCTCAGCCTGACTCTGGCATTTTTGTTGCCTCAAAGGATACTTCAAGTGTGGCAATAAAGAGTTAACAAATAAATGTCTATGTTTCATATCGGTAATAGGGAACTTCAGCTTACCTTTTAACCTTTTTAACTTCTGGTCAACCTCCCAGACTGATTCTCTTGGCTTTTTCTTAATATTTATCATCTCATTCATGAACTGATCCTCTGAACTTGGTTTCTGAAATTCATTTATTAATTTTCTCTTCACCTCTGCGATGGTTGTCAGCACTCCTATTGGATTACTTACTGTGAGACCCATGTACCTCTCTAGTGCACAGTCTTTGAATATGATTGCCAACTAAGCAACCTTTGTATCTTCATTTGTAATCTGCTTAGTGCCCAAATATTCTCACAAATGAACAAATGCTTTTCGAGATCCTTCGACCCTTCTCCACAGAACTTAGGTAACCTAATAGTTGGATCTACTTCTGCTAATGTGAAGTTTGGTGTACTACCACCTCCACGCGGTGTAGATACTTGATTGCTACTTGTTGAACTTATACTTCTTCTTGAATTTTCATTGGACCCACGTCCTATTAAAATCCTTCTACCATTAATCACTTGTTTTCTGAACGTTTCTTCTTCTTCAGTTGTCTTAGTCACACATGGGGTTGTGGGTTCCACACTAATTCAGATTTGGAATGGAGATCCTTCTTTTGTGTCGAAAACCTAACCTCTGATTTTCCTCTCATATGTGGCACACAAGATTTCCTCAATATTCCTTGTCGCACAGAGATCCTCAACCTCTTCCTCATCATTGTTCAATCCCTCTCACTCGGCTACTTCCCTCTTTTTCCTATTGATCTTATACTGGTAGGGCCTTTCGTTGCGCGTCACTCGTGATCTTTCCATTATCTCCTTGTTCTTTTCCTCATCCAACATATTTCTCCTTCTTATGGACTCCATCCAGAGCCTTCTCCATATCTCATATCTTCCTTAGTGCTTCCCTAGGCACCCCCATGCACGCAGAGTGATTTAGTTTTTTGATTCCATGGTCATCACGCCTTTATCATGCAATAATATTTTGATCAACGTGTAGAGAGATATAATCTACCTCCCTCTTGGTCCCTTCAAGAATTCCTTCTTTGCATCATAATATGACTTCGTTGTATCGACTGCAAATTCAGTAATAAACCCTGTAGTAATATTGTCTAACCAAAAATCCACTACGGACGTGAATTTGTTATTGACCCTTTCCAATCGTGCAATGTTCTTAGCAGTCCACTCTATTGTCCTTATCCAATTAGTCATATGATTATCCTTCAACCTTAGTAACCACTCCTATAATAACTCTGGAAAATAACAGAAATATGCCTCATGAAAATCAGTAAACACATACCTCTGCAGATACTGGCGGGGTGTATACCTTGAGCTTCTATTATCTTTCTGTGCAAAATTGAGCTTCTTTGTCTCCAAACATATTTCAATTTCTTGTTGTGTAGGGTTCCATGGCCTAAACATCCCCCTCTACCATTGCATTCTCTTCATCAAATTCCCTCCAATCCAATCTATTGATTTCCAACCGATAACGGAACCATTTGTTGTATGCACGGTCTGACTCGGGTTCTACCTTAGTTCTCCAACAAAAACCTAGAAACCATCGATCCCTCTAGTAAACCATAAGGAAACACTGTGCATAGAGTGAACAATGCAGTCTTAATTGAGATGGCTTATGGGTGATTGCATGACCCAAGTGTCTACAATCATGGAAGGGATGGAACTCATGGGAATGTTAATCATATCATTACTACTTTTACTTCAATGTGCATTCTACTAGACCATAATTCATTAGATCTACCCTTAATATTCATTCTTCAAAAAATGGCATGATATTCTATTGTGTGCTATAAATAAACTTCAGTAGATCATGGATTCATTCAACATAAAAGAATATCAAAGAAACACATAAGAGAATCACACATAGAGACATCATATTTTACCATGGTTCACCCCCCTGGGCTACGTCCACAAAGATACTATGTTTCTTATTATTATTCATCAAAACAGGGTGTTGTGTGCATTATAGCAAAAGTATGTCATACTCCATGAGGCTAACCAATGTCGCACCAAGCTTCACATATTGCGACCTGACCCTTAGATACAATCCATAAATATCAATGTTGACTCCACCTGAGATCCACAACTCTCAACAAAACTAGTATTGTGACTCAAAATTTATTCAAGACTGAACTCAACCTCACCAAAACTAGAAAAACTCAAGATAAAGATATCTTATTTTCCTCATACATCCTCTATTTATATTACAAAAATGGGTAAAAACCCTTACATCATACTCCATAACCCTAATTCTAAGTGGACTTGACTTGTCCACATTCTAACTACCTTCGCGTGCTAATACACAATTTTGTTGTGTTGTTTTTCCTTTGTTCCCACTGCGTGATGCTTCCTTGGTCTATTCTTCTTCGTTTGTTTTGTTGTATCTCGAACATTAACCCACAATTGTCTACTCTAATAATAGAGTAGGTTTCCAATAGATAAATGGAACTTTTTCGGATGTTCTGATAAACTTACAAATTCTCATCTTCTAGTTCGAAATCACATGTGTTAAAAATCTTGTATATCTGGTTGAACCTAGGACAATGGTTCACCCCATTGTGATAACCAGTGTCTGTAACTAAAATGTTTCTTGGTTTTGCTGCAGGTGGTGGTGCAAGAACTAGTGTAGGTACATTTGTTGTGAGATTCTTCCCCTTTCTAGTCTATGGGTGTGACATTGTGTTGTTGATATGTCCTGCGATAAGCAGAAAAAAAAAAATGATAAGTCTATTTTATAGATATAACAGTAAAGTAATACAAAAAATAAAACAATCGCACACCTGTAGTCTTATATCTTGGTCAAAATTAGAAGCTAAATCATATCCACAGTATGCATAATAGAGCTTTTGCAAGTTCACGAGAATGCGTAATGGGTAAGTAAGGGATTACAAGGTGTTATGTGGGTACAAATTACCTAGATCCTTTTGATTAATGTTGAGTGTGTGGTATTTCACTTGCAGGTGTAACATCACTTCACCATTAATGTCTTCGGGGGTATTGATCACTTAGATCCATGTATCGCAGGCATATTAATTAATGGTCATATTTGAAAAACTCTGAGATTGTTATCGGATGGAACTACCATCGGAGAGGAAAAATTATGATCATTATTCATTCTGATGAGAAGGTATCGAAGAATATTCCTCCTTGCATTGGGATGTGTGTCGAGGAAGAACTTCCACCCGAAGGGCCAGTTATGTTCTTTAGCGTGTTATCGGAAATGTTCTCATCGGAGAGTAAGTGACATGATAAGGATTGAATTATGATAGTAGGTATCTATTTGATGGTGTTTTCAGAAAGTGTTATCATAGGAGGGGAAAATTTTAGGTTGTTTTGAGGCTTTGACGAGAAATATATCGAAGAATATTCATTCTCGATAATCGTGTGTATACCAATGTTTTACTCGTGGGAAAATTGAAGCCTATGGATAAAACAATTAATCAACCAATTTGTTCTTACAAAGTACGATCATAAGTTCAGTGAGGGACCCACTTATGCACCAAACTTTTATTATTGAAACGTGTTTTATAAACCAATAACTGGTTAACATGTAGGCACAGTGTAACCACTCTGAGACTTAGTGTGAATGTATGTGTTGGAAGGAAAGGCCTATCAGAAAGGAATTCGTCGGGATCTAATCTTATCAAATTGAAAAGGTTTTTTGATGGTAATGATTCTGACATAACACTTTCGGATAATACTATCAAAAAAAAAAATTGTCATAATATAGACTAGTATTGTTTATCTATACATTATGAGAAGCAATTTCTCAAAGGAAAAATGCTTGGTGTCTCTCAAACATTATTCAATAGGCAAGGATTTGTCTTGAGGTTGAGTGTGTCTTATATTTTGGTTCTTTCGGATAAGAGTCAATCAACAAACAAGTGGAAAATATTAAGATCTTTGATACTCATAATCACTTGCAAGGTTAGGATTAGACTATATTAGCAAAATCCCAGTTTCCTATGTTAGTATCAAGTCAACTAGGTAGTGATACAATACCTTGCTAAAATTTTATTAGGGGGTACCCATAAAAATTCTCTAAGTCAGAGAATTTTAGTGGGTATTATTCTTCTCATCCCTTTTTACAAACATTTCCATAGAAAAAAGGAGGGTTGAAGTATAGAATTCAATAGAAACATCTTCAGCATGTTTGGAATCTTGGGGAATTTTATTCATTAAAGTGAGAAACCTTTGATTGAAATCCTTAATTTTATCTTTTGAATCCATCTTAATCCTTGAAAGATCAAGCACCAAGGTCATTGGGGTTTTGTCTTTGTCGAATTTCTCAATAAAAGAAATTTCAAAAGCATTCCAGCTAGTGATAGAAACTTGAGCTAGAGAAAAATACCAGGTTGAAGCCATGTTTTCAAATGTATAAGGGAATAATATGTAGACAACATCTTCATACTTCACATTCATAAGTCTGACATCAATAATAATTTTTTTATATGGTCTTCCATAGAATCTTTCTTATCAAGGTAAAATTTAGGAAAGAATATCTCAAGATGTTTGGGAATATCATGGACTGCCCTAGGCACTGCAACAACATCGGGAACCAACTAGGGTTGGTTATTCTATTGATTTTGATTATATTTGGCCATTGGTTGAATATTGACAGGGATTATTTTTCTTCCTTCTCCTTTTGGATCTCCTTTAGGCTTGTCTTCTAGTTCGTCTCTTGGTGTTTGGGGTGGATATTTAGGAGGTATGGGAGGTTCTACGCCCTCGACAAGTAGGTAAGTTTCTAAGTCGATGTCTCAGGGTTCTAAAATTCCTTGCAGAACCTGAGATAGGTGATAATTGGGTGTCCCGATGGTTGGGATTCCTTCATGGGAAGGGGGGATTTCAAGAGACAGTTCTTCCCACCTAGGGATTCTTTGGCCTTAGGGTACCAAAAATTTAATAGGGAGTTGATCGGTTTACCAACTCCACTACTGAGTTAACACATCATCATGATATTCTCGTATTATTTTATCAAGATCCTCTTTTGTAAACTTGTGAGGTGTTGGAGATACAACCTCGGAACGAGTAGACCCTCATTGAATGGAAACTTGAGCAGGAGTGTTAAGCAAGTACGACTTGGGTAATAGAACTTGCTCTGGGTCGGTATGGTGAGAATCACCAAAATGGTAAGTATTTATAAGTGGAATAGAATGGGTATGATTTTGTAATATCTTAGCATCCATTCAATTCAATGGCCCTTCTTCTAGCACCATTTCTGTAGACGGCTCCAAATTGGCCTATCAAGAGGAAAAGGGAAAATGCCCGATGGCAGGTCCCAATTAGATCCACTCTCATTTGGGGTGGCATTTCCGACCAATATGTGGGCATGGTTTCCACTCTAAACTAATTACTAATATGAATTTGAGAACAAAATGTTCTCAGATGAATTAAAATATGAAACTAAACTAACTAATGTTGTCTACTACTATTCTAAATGTAATCCTAAGCTATTCTATGTTGGGTAGGTGTTATATTCTTTACATGTGTGTGGGGGGTGTGTCAGATTTGACAACTGCATCTGAAAATCCATACATAAATCATTTGGCTCTGGGAATTAGGCAAGAGTCGATAGGTTTCGAGGCAACGCCTCGAAAAAAAAAATTGTGGTTTTTGTTATTTCAACGTTTTTTCTATTTTTAGTGGTCTTCTAAATTAATCCTGGATTAATGGATTAGGGTTTTGGTAGCTGTGGAATACCTAAAACTTTGTATATACGATGAAGAGTTGAGAGGTGTGGCACCAAGGAAGGTCGGTTTTCTCCCTGTTAAGGGTTTCCAGCGTAAATCTCTATGTACTATGAGTATGAGCCATTGATTAATTTATGTTTTGCTTAAGAATTTATATGCATTGCTTTATTTCATAGGTTTGAAACTTGCATTCTAACCTATATTGATCATGAGTGAACTAATAAAGATGAGTATAGTGAAAATTGATACTATCTGCAAAATAATGAGTTCATTTATGAAAATATTAGATTAATATGGCAGTGAAGTAAATAGAGTACAATTAATTGTTTAACCTACTTATTATACCATTATTGTACTCATAAGGAAATTCAGACAATATAAACATACAGAACATAGTAAAGAAAACGTTTATAAGACTATAATCCATACATTCATATACTAGACACATACAAAAATAATAATCTCATCTCAACATATATGGTTCCAAAATTTCCATAAGTGTCTCTTGCTTTATTAATCATACAGTAAAAATATTGTTCTGATTTGCATAGATCCAAAAACATTATTATATTCGTAGTCTCCTCTTTTATAAAACAACAGGTACTATTTGCATTCTGAAATTTATTACTGTTAGAGGACAATCAGGGTGTGTCTCTTCATATTCCAATTCAGAATACAATCAAGCGAATGATCAAAACAATAAAAAATAGATCAGTTACAAAACTAGCATAATCACGAGACTCTATGTGCTTCTATATGGTCCCGATATTCCTTCTAGAGGTGCACATAGTCTTTCATTATTTCCTCTAACTTTCTCAACTGCATCTTTTCTAAGTCAAGTTCCCTGTCACAGATTTTTGTGGTGACTTCTAACTTAAATTCTTATTCTATATTTTTGATGAAATTTTGGGTCAGTGTGATCAGCCTAATGGGATTCATCAAGTATTCATCCAGAATCTATTTATTTAACTTTGTTATTTGTTTTATACTTGTCTGATTGGCTTCCCTTCATTCATCCACTTTAGTTATCCTCACTTCAGCTATTGTTGCTTCATTAGTGGCATGCATGATTTTCATTTTGAACTACTCTAAAAGGTAATCTGAGTAATTCCAAAATCTTTTGTATGCTTTGGTCATTGTCTCTTGAATAGTTTGGATATCCTACAACAGGGGGCTTCCATGTGTCGAACAATACTTGACCTTTCATATTTTGTCTTGCATTATATATTGGCATGGCATCTGGTGGATCTTTGTATACACTATGCCAATCAAGAATCATATTGAAGGCATCATTGTCTTTCTGATATATGTCCTTGATTTATTCAATTTGATCCTCTAACCTGATCTGGTCATCCCTCCCTCTTTGGATATCAATTAGGATGTAGAAGCGCTTATTTTTCTTTGATTATAGTTCTTCATTAATAGTCACGGCTTCTTCCCTTATGAATTCTAGTGCAAGGGTTGTTGCCTTGTTTTCTTCCAGAGATTTCTTAAGCCTTTCCTTATCTTGTTGTACCCCTAGAATCTTATGCTCTTGTTTTTCAACAAAATTGTTGGTTTATACTTGTTCAACTTGTAAAATGTCCAATTCTTGTGCATACTTGTTTTTCATTCTTTCAATCTCCTCAAAGTGATCCTACTTAAGGGCATCCAACTCTTATCTATGAAAATTCTAATTTGTGTGTGCTCTCTTCTCAAATTCAATTGTGATTTCTTCATTTTGAGTCTGTAAGGCCCTTTCCATTTTTTCCTTGTAGAGTTTCTTTGTAATACCAGTTTCTTTATGGAATGCATCACTGATGTCATCTTGTTGTGTGCTTGTCTTTGTTTCTAATTCAACAATTGTTTCATGTGTCGTGTCCAATGATGTAGCTAATTCAAATACAGACATAGCATTTCTCCTGCAAATGCATGAAGAGCGAAGGCAGTCTGCATAGAATTCTCTTTAGGATCTGGGCCTGGATCCCATTCAATGAATCTTTTAGTTGATGACTGACAATAGTTGTGTCCTCTCTTTTCCTCTTGCTTTGATCTCTTCTCAATTCCTTTAGTTTTGTTATTGTAGTAGTAATCCCCTACCGCTACTACATCATCGTCTAAATTTAACACTTGTGAGGAGAAGGTTGAATTACCTCAAATGGCCATAAGAGGGGTACATTCATGAGGAGAAATTTTCACTATGCCCACAGTCAGAGTAGTTGGGTTTTTTTGAGTTTCATTAAATTCTTTTTTTCTTTGCCATTATGCTTCCTCATCAACTTTTCTCTTCTCTTTAGCTTCAACATCCTTCTTTCGTTCTTCATCTTCTTTATGTTTATGTGTTGTTACCTATGCTACTAGTCTCTTTTTATCCTCCTATGACTTTTTCTAGTGGATTTCATCTTGCTGAGATTTTATTTCATGTTCTTTCTTTTTCTTCCCTTCATCAACAAGTCTTTACAATGCATTTTCGCTTTTCTTCTTCTTATCAATTTTGGGATTTTTCTTGGGCTCATTTTTCACTTTTTCGGCTTGTTTCTTTTAATATTCTTCTTTCGCTTTCATTTCCTTTTGATGCATCTCCTCTACTTTTTTCTTCTCTTCCTGTTTCTTAGATTCTAATTTATCTTGGTCTTTTTCTAGAAGCAATTGGAATTTCTCCTGAGTTATTATTTTCTTCTCTTCCTCATCTGACTCAATTTTTTATCTAGCCACATTAACACTTCTTCAAATTATATGACTCCTTTGAATACCTCTTATGCAAATTTTGTAGATTTTAACCTTGTACAATAAATTACTACAAACATATTCTAAACCAAAATAGAAAAGATACAATGGCGCACACACACATTACACAGAGATTTTTACCCTGGAAACCCAAACTGGGAAAACCAACAACTTGTTTAGAGTCGCACCTCTAATATTCTATTAATCATCATCTTCATTGTTCACAATAAAATATACATATAGGATCTCACGACATACAAACCCCTAATCCATTGACCCATATTAGTCAACAACCCTAATTCTTTTACCAGACTTAGAAAAACCATCGGTGAAAACTATGTGCCAAAAAAACACCAAAAGAAATGGGAGAATATCCAAAATCAATTAAGGGGACCTACAGTCATGCAAAGAATATAACATATACCCAACATTCTCCCACGTGTTGTTTTATTTGCATATAAGGAGTTACAGGGTTACATAGTCAACATCCTAGGGAAGCAATGCCCATATATCCTCTACACCAAGAGAACTTCTCAGTGCTCATAGATTTTTTTAATGAATCTGCAACATTCTTCAAAGTTTTCACCTTCAACAACAACACCTTCTTTTCTTCAACCATGTCTCTAACAAAGTTATATTTAACATCAATATGATTTGTCTTTGAATGATAAGATGGGTTCTTCATCGAGAAGATTGTGTTGATTAATTGGGTTGGTTGTCATTGATGTCAACCCTTGAAGAAATTTTGGTAGCGAATTCTGGAAGAACAAAGGTTTGGGCAATGGACCCAAGTTTGTTTGATGGATAATGGTATGAGTTTTGATATATTTTTAGGTAAGACTATTCTATATGGATAGTACATGTCATGCCATTTTTGTTGGTATGTGGAACGTCACATAACTCCTCACGATTAGAGAGTTATGGCCATGTGAAGTTGGAGAACCCTCATGAGTCATCTAGAAGCCCCAAAAGGTTAAAGTAGTAAAATTGGTTTAAGATGGTTAGAAGGTAAATAATAAAGTGAAGTGATGAGTGTACTATAAGTCAAAGTGGATACAAAATAAATTATTTAAATAATAAAGTTAATGGAGAAATTATTAAGTGGACAAGTGGTTAGAAGTGGGTTATCCCTAAAATAAGGAAAGTGGATTAAGATGGTTAGAAGGTAACCCCTTGAAGAAGCTACATAAAAGTATAAATAAGAGGCAAGGGTCTCTCATTCAAAACACACTTGAATATTATTGAATATCTATTTTTGTGAAAGGTTATTTGGGCAGGTATTATTGATAGAGAAAAATTGCAGCAGGAAAAGTGCGGCAGGAAAAGTGCAGCAGGAAAAGTGTGGCAGGAAAAGTGTGGCAGAAAAATCACAGCAGAAAAAGTGCGGCAAAAAAATTGCAACAAAAAAAGTGATGCAGGAAAATCACGACAAAAAAGTGCGACAAAAAAATCGCGGCAACAACATGGTTGGGGTCTATTTATGAGAGATATGGCACATCTTGTTTGATGTTGAGGTACAGGTTGGTGCATGATTGATGCACTTGTTTATGGTACATGTTGATTACAGGTTGTTTGGACAGGTTATTGTGACAAGTTATTTGTACAGGTTTGGTGCATGGTTGATGCATTTGTTTATTGTACAGGTTTATGTATGGTACATGTTGACACAATTTATTAGTACAGGTTGTTACAAGTTGATTACAGGTTGATTGGTATAGGTTTACAGCAGTATATCTCACAGTGATAGTGTGATAGTGGTTCCATCATTCTACGTCTACGTCAGGGCGGTTGGATGGGGCAAGGACATGTGGTTGTATCCACCTTCCGGTTGTAGCCGGAGAACATAGGGGCTTGTAGCCTCCTTTTGGTTGTAGCAAGAGAATTGGGGAGTTGGAGCTTCCCTCATATTGTAGCCTAAGAAACTAGGGGGTTGGAGCCTTCTTCCAGTTGCAGCTGGAAAACAAAGGAAATTGATGATTCCAATGAATG
>JASDQU010103725.1:88101-102622 GCA_032191745.1 Picea mariana
TGGGGTCTACTTCCTACTCCCGATTTCCCCTATGTTTCATGCGGGACTTGTGTATCTAGGGTGCCCACTCTAGCCAATCTATCAACCACCTGTGCTAAGGACTAAGACATGGTTCGTTGACTAGCTAACATAACGTTGATAACCTGCATGAAAGATGCCTCTGGATCTATGGGGGCCTTTCCACTGCCCTCTGGTCACTTATATTTGTCTCCTAGCATCATCTCTGCCTCGCGCTCAGCCTCACGCTCTGCACTTCTCTCTGCTTCTATGTGTTCCTCTTACTCTTCCTCTGAGCTAGGAGGAAAAGGGGGGAAATCAAGCCTATGCCTTTTTTCCTGAAGCCTGTTGTAAGTGATATATTCGTCACCTATGTGTTCACGGCCCTCTGGGTCTTTTACTGCACTCATTGTCTTTAGTCACAGGCTGGCAGGACTAAGCTCTGATACCACTTTAATGTTCTTGACTTGGCTAGTCTAGGAAACGTTGCTAATGTGTGTGTAGGATCAAAGGTTTACAGCATATAAATGATCATACAAATAATAAACATGAAAAAGGACTACAAAGTTTGTATTATGATATCTCTGTGGATTACAAAATGGCCGAATGCGGCTGAATAAATTGACAATACTTGACTAGATCAACAGACAAAAGGATCTTAGCTGGAATACAAATAAGAAACTAAAAGATAATACCCAGAATAAGGGAGCATTGCGGAATCAATGAAGAATGATGGAAGACCTGGTTGATCTTCTCGGTGACTAGGGTGTGTCTTTCAACACCGAAATTAGCCAACTGGTGTCTTCCTCCTAGAATACACTGAACTATCTCTCCTGAGATGTGCCTCTTCTCCTCTATGACAAGTCATAATCTGCATAATGATGAATTAGGTCACTGACCCTTCCTTTATAGATTTCCAAAACCCTAAATCATGTTGAAACCCTAATTCACTGTTGATTTCGAAAACACTAAATCACTGCTGAAACCCTAATTCACTGTTGACTTCTATTTTTCGCTCATAATGACTTAGAAGCACTTTTAACCCTTTTTAGCTCAATGTCACTTTCTGAATATACACATGTGACTGGAATGACCTCTAATAACCCTGTTTACCCCTCCTTGGCCCTGACTATAGTCTAACGAGGCAGTTTAGACCATTAAGCCTCCTCTCTGGAGCTTCTATTTGGAAAGGGACATTACATTACAAACCCTTCACATATCCCATATTCATTTTTTCACTCCATGTTCTGATATTGATTATAGCCAAGAGAATTTATGTGTTAGAATGGATGAAATTAGAAGTGCCTTGGGTGAATTGCAGGGAAGTTTTTTTTTAATTGCTTTACAATTGATTGTTGTGGTCATTGAGCAGTGACCATTTCTTTTCCCTTTCATTACATCATATTTTTTCACAATACAAATCCCTCGCATATCCCAGGACCTTGTTTCACCCCCCTGCTCGATGATTAACAATAAAACAATTTGTATGGATTGGATTGCATGAGTCTGATACATTCTGAGCCAAAATCCATTTCGTATTTTTTAAAAGAGTTGTCATGTATGGTTAAATAAAATATCATTTTCTAATCAATCATGCATGTAGGGATGCGCCATTCAAACAAAAGGCTAAAAGAAGAGGCATGTCACGCCTCTGTTAAAAAGAAGGACTAAAGGATAATAGCATCAACAAGGGAAAATATGATTTTGAGTTTTATTCTATCTATCGTCTTATGAAAATTGACTTCAAGGATCTTTGGAAAGCAAGTTTATTTTGGATATACGATTATTATTTTTGAAATAACTTCAAATTGCATGACCTTTAGTTACTAAAAGTGAATATTTCAAGGGGAGACACAAGGAGGTATGTCTTGATTAACTAATGGTTATGGTATGATTGTTACGATTGTTATGAACTGAAGGGAGTCACAAGGGGTCCCACCTACTAGTTACTATTTATTTATAACCCTTACTATGATTATTACTTTTCCCCCTTAACTAAAGTTAGTTGAGTCTTTAATCAACTACTTCAACCAATTCTAATTTGTTAAAAACAAAAGGAAAGAGAGGAACAAAGGGAGGAAAGAAGCAAAAGCATGCTAAGGTTTTCTCTTTGAGTTTATGTTGAGATAATTCAGTTTTCATTCATTCATATATTCATCACAACCTAATTCTCTTTTATGATAGCAGGGTCTTATTGTAGACAACAATATTCAAGGCTGAATCAAATCATTCAGACACTTGTTTTTCAGAGGTGTTGATCTATCTTTGATAGTCTGTGTAGACTTGTCTGTTTGTGAATTAGTTTTCATGTGTGACAAAGGCTATTTTGTAGAGTCAAGTGGGCAACAATCTGTGGCAAGTTGATCTAGCTTTTAGAGTTCAGTTTTGGTTTTCTGTCAGAGGTCCTTTTGTATGTTCCATCAGGGATGTCTAAGTTTGACTTTGGTCCAAGATTGATGTACGAGATTTTTTAAAGAAAATGACTCTTTGGTGAATTGGAATGAAATAAATGATTGCTTTATGTCTCATCTATCTTGACTATCATCTTGGTGTCTTTTACTTATGTTCTTACATTTATTTCAGCAACTAATGTATTCAGAAAATTACATAAAAAGTGAATTTCCAGCAAGCTTTTTGTTGATAAAAGACTATCCTAAGCACTCGTAATTAATACTTGTGATGTTAGGATGTTATTTTTGTTGTCTATAGACATAGGGTGATATTCCCGTCTACTTTTCTTTAGCCAAGCAAAGTCTGAAAATGCTTGAGTAAGATCAATTCTTATCTTTTCCTCAACAAGTTGGAAATCCAAGGTTTTTCAAGATTTGATGTGCACAACTCCAAGGCATCTGCATATTGAATGTTCTATGGTGAACTGAACAAATTGTCACCAAATATTATTTAGGAATTACACAAATGTGCTAGCCTTGTGTTAGATGTGAATGGACAATGTATTGAATCAAAATTATTGGACTTGCATTGATTGGATGATAGTGCATTGATGAAGTAATAAAATTATAGCATTAAAATAGATAACCATTGAATTGAGAAAAGGCGCGACAGATTGCAAAACAGAAGTGTAGTTTGGATTATTTTCATTTGAAAATTATAACACATACAAGGGAAAACTAGTACATTTCATAGAACTGTGCTATGTACTTTTCTCATTTCAACAATGGTTGCATGGCTCTAGGACATGTATTTTGTGTTGTTAATATGTACTTGTCCTATCATTTAACATTTATCAATCAAAGGGAAGCAAGTTTTGGAAAGAAGATGATCTGGTGCACGGTGGCTTATTTTTCCAGATATTATACCCTGGTACAGATTTCTAACACTAACATTCGATACTTAGCAAGTTTCACACATTAATAGCTTGGTGGTGTAAATGTGGATGAATCTGCACAGATAAGATCTAGCTAGCAAATGACATACACAGTTTGCAAAAAAATGAGAAAAGATGGAAACGAGAGAGAGAGAGAGAGAATCAAAGAATTTTATTCACTGTATGAAATAATGATACAATACAATAGATATGTGTTACATAGCTGAACTAATGCACCATAATGGATGAGCTAATGCACCATAGTGGTGGTCTAGAGTGATCTGGACACACACCAGAAGTTACGAGAGTTAACTGCCACCTAGTCTAAGTCAACAAGCCTCTCAGACCTAAGTTAAATGATTGAAAGTGGTAGTAATGTGCCACTCTAGTGACAATCCCAAGGACAATGCACATTAGCAATGATGATCCCAATGTTGCATGGTGATGGAACCAATGTGGCATCAAGAATCCACTCAATTGATCCAAATGAAGTGTGAACTAAAGAGAATATTCCCCTAGAATGTAGGAAAATGAATATTTTCCCTAAAATGTTGGAGACTAGATAATGACTAATAAACATAGGGAAAACCTTAGGAAAAAGAAACCATAGGTGTGGGTGAAGTATCTCCAACACCCCCATGAACATCATTATGGTGAAAATAAAAGAATGGGTCCTGGAAATGAGGCCATGTTAGGTACTTGAAAACAAAAGACACGCTAAAATAAATGAGGAAAGAGGGAAAAACTCATGGGAAAACCCTCCCCTCAAGGTATAATGTATCAAAAAAGAACTGACAGTTGTTAGGAAACTGTGTCCTTCACTCCAAGACAATTGTGCAAAGAATGGAACTTCTTCTCAGAGAAGGTCTTGGTGAATATGTATGCAGTATGTTCTATTGAAGGAAAAAATTATAGGTCGATGATCCCCTCGTGCACTAGGTCCCGGACATAGTGCATGTGGATCTCGATGTGCTTCATCTATTGCCTCTAAACTAGATCTCTGTAGAACTTCATAGTGCTCTGGTTGTCGCACCAAATGACTATCGGCCAGTGAAACTGAATGCCCAAATTAGTGAGAAAACTTTGTAGCCACATAGCCTGGATGGTTATGTTAACTACCCCTATGTACTCGGCCTCGATTAAAGATAGGTCAATAGCATCCTTCTTCTTGCTTGACCAACATATGGGACCGAAACCCAAACTAAGTGAGTAACCAGAAGTGGACTTGCGATCAATGTTGTCACCAACCTAGTCAAAATTAGTGAACCCGATGAGGTCCAATGTAGAGTCTACTACATAGTGAATCCCAAAGGTGATGGTTCCTTGTACATATCAAAGGATATTCTTTGCAGCCTTCCAATGTATCTCATGCAACTCTTGCATGAACCGAGAGACTGCTCTAACTGCATAGGAGAGGTATGGTCTAGAGTGTGTGAGATACAATTAGCTCCCCACTAGTTGTTTGTACAGTTTGTTTTCCACTAGTGTTGTTTCCCCACCATCCTCGAGTCTGCCTTATGATAGGAAATGAGTCGAAGCAGACTTGCAGTCTGTCATGTGGAATATCTCAAGGAGATATCATGCACACTTGGCCTGAGACGGTTTGATGCATGATGCATCATGTATGATATCGAGACTAAGGAAGAAATGTAGTGGACCCATGTCCGTCATCAAGAACATGCCATGTAGAATCTTCTTGACTACAGCAATCACTGAATTCAAGCAACCAGTGATCATAAAATCATCAACATACAGAACTAGGAGTAGAATTTAATTAGTTTTCTTGAGTATGTAAATGTTCGGTTCTGACTTACAACGTACAAAGTTCTGTGACAGTAGGTAGGGTTCCATCTTGGAATACCATTCCCTTGGGGCTTGCTTGAGGCCATAAATGGAATTCTTCAATCGACAGACCAAAGATGAATCATGCATGAAGCCCTAGGGTTTCTCCATATATATCTCCTCAAAGAGATCTATGTGAAGAATGCATTCTTCACATCCATCTGATGGAATTCCCATCCCTTAGCTACTGCAATGGAAAGTTCCAAGTGTATGGAATTCATCTTTGGTACTGGAGCGAAGGTATCATCATATTCAATGTCATGAACCTATTGAAAGCCTTTGGTGACTAGCTTGGCTTTGTATTTTCTAACATGTCCATATGTTGCGCTCTTGGTCCTATAGACCCATCTGAACCTAGAAAGTTTCCTTCCTGAAGAAAGGGGAACTAGATCCCAAGTCTGGTTCTCGAGGAGGGAGTTGTACTCCTCCTACATGGCGGATTCCCAAAAGGGATTCCTAGTAGCCTCGCCATAGGACTATGGATCTAAATATTTAACCAAGAAAATATGCTTGGGTGGCATCGGTTTAGTGGTGGTGAGTGCAAGAGGAGGCTCCTCAAAATCAGATCAAGTCCTCCTGGTATCATCTAGATCCCCAACAAGATATCTTACATCCTAAAGAGTAGTCTTGGCCCACTTGGGCCTCGGATATGGCTATGCATCTACGTGCACTGAATCTACATCTAATTGTACCGACTCAGTATATGAATCATTTGAATCCTTTGAATCAGGACTCTCATCTGAAGAAGAGTCGTCATTTCCATTCTCATCACATCTTACAGGTGGAAGAACAAAAGTGTTTGCATGCAACTCCTGAGGTGCATGTGAGATACTTTCCTTGAATTGGACATTGTGCTCAATGATGAGTCGGTTCATAGAGGGATGAATGAGTCTTTATCCCTTCACATCATTTGGGTATCCAAAAAAGATACACTATGTACTCTATGGATCAAGTGTCGTCCTCTTCTCAGAGGGAATCCTAGCCCATGCACATGAACCGAATATACAGAAGTGGGTCACTTCTGGTTTGAGGCCGCTCCAAGCCTCAAAGGGGCTCTTATCCTTGATATATCTATGGGGATATCTATTTTGGATGTAGTTCGCACAATTAAGTTCTTCATCCCATAATATATGTGAAAGTGACTTTGCATGCAACATGCACAATGCCATCTCTTTCAAGGATCTATTCTTCCGCTCAGCAACTCCATTTTGTTGCAGAGTACAGGGAACTCTGTGATGCAATTGAATCTCAGCATCAAGACAAAGATTCTATACCTCATGGTTGACATACTCCCCCACATTATCTATTCATAGGACTTTGATCTTCCTTCCTAATTGTGTCTCAACAAGGGCTTTGAAATCTTTGAGATGCTGAAATACTTCAAATTTGTGCCTGAGAAAGAAAGTCCCAAGTGTAGTGTGAGAAATTATCAACAAAAATGAGCATGTACCTTGCTTTATTGTTTGATGGATGTATAAAATGTCCCATGATATCATTGTGGATAAGATCCAAAGGAGAGAAGGCCTTTTGAGTCTTTCTTTTGTCGAATCTCTCTTGAGGGTGGTTTCCAAGGACACATACCTCAAAAATTCCTTTGGAGAAGTGGATGTCAAGTAGACCTTCAACCATTCCCTGCTTGCTAAGTTTTTGCATGTATCTGAAATATAAATTCCTGAGCCTTTTGTGCCATATCCTACTTCTATCATCAGCATGCGTAAGTAGTAATGCAGAATATGGTTCAATAAATTCAGAAAATGTGTAGAGTCTAGATTGGTGATTTACCTCACCAGTAGCAACTTTGGAATTGGCTTGCATGTCATAGATATCCACAACATCAAGTGTGAATATAACTCTCTTTCTGGTGTTGTATTTTTTCATCTGATACACGGAGAGAAGATTGAAGGAGATTTTGGGAATGTGTAGCACATTCTCGAAGCTCTTGTTTGTGAGTTCAACTCTCCCTTTGTTGGTGACTTCCACTGGAGAGTCGTCTTTTATCAAAATAGGAGGACCTTTACATGCGTCCAATGAAGAGTAAATTTTCTTTGTGGATGCCATGTGGTGTGATGCAGTTGAATCTACAATCCAAGCATTGGGAGAGAAGTTAATGGCAATCAAAGCATGGCTAGACTTACCTTTCTTGGTATTTTGATCTTCTTGATTCTTCTTCTTGGCACCCTCGAGGATGCGATATCCAAGGTTGTTTTTTTGAAGTAATTGTTCCATTTGATCTATCTACTTTTTCATGCATGTGGATTCTGAATGGAATCTTCATTGGTAGTAAGTGCATTTCTCCCCTTTTCTTTCCTTTCCACCTTTCAATCTGGACGAGTCATTGAAGGGTTTTGAGTACCCTTCATTCTTTGGATTTGCATTTGCCTTCCCTTTGTCTTTGTTTTTAGATTTATGATTTTGGTGACTGCTACCATCTTGCATAGCAAGTGCACGCGCCTTTGAGCCTTTGATTTTTCCCATGTTGATGAGCTTTCTCTGCTCTTGCATCAGAGACCCGTTAAAGACCTCAAGAGAGGGCATGGTACAGGTGGCTCCAGAGGTGAGCCTAACTGAATGAAATGTGGATACAAACATTGAGTATTCTAGAACAAGTTTGGAAAGAATGGTAAGAACCATTTGTTTCTCCTCCTTATATTTATCAACCCCAGAAGGCTTGAGTTGCGACAACAAATCCTTATATTTGGTAAAAACATCTTGGAGATTGTCGAAATTTTTTGGATCCAAAGTGAAATTCCACCTCGAGTATATGTACGCTCGTCTCATATTGTTTTCCAAAAATTCCTTCCATTGTGGTCCAGAATTCATTGGGGGTTTTACAGAAGGATATGTGAAAGAGGAGCTTAGGAGAAATGAGACTGCAAATAGTTCCATACACTTCATCCATCTGATTCAGAGACTCGGATTTTTCTATGGATGATGTGGGTTTGGTCTCTATGCCCATGGCTAACCTGTATAATCCTCTCCTTAGAATATGCAATTCCATATTGTGCTTCCATGCAAAGAAATTGTACGGTGTAAGAATTAATTCTTTTGGAAATTCCATTTTCTCGTTGTCTTCAATATTCGGTACCTGCAAAAAGAGACCGGTGTGTCTTTTTCCTAGAAGTCTGTCAGCTTTGATACCATGTAAATGTGGATGAAACCGCATAGATAATATCTATATAGAAAAGGATATACATAGTTTACAGAAAAATGAGAAAAGACGGAAACGAGAGAGAGAGAGAGAGAGAGAGAGAGAGAGAATCAAATAATTATATTAATTGTATGAAAGAATGATACAATACAATAGATATGCACTGCATAGATGAACTAATGCACCATAATGCATGAGATAATGCACCATAGTGGTGGTATAGAGTGATCTGGACACACACCAGCTATTACGGGAGTTAACTTCCACCTAGTCTAAGTCAACTAGCCTCTCAATCCTCAATTAATTGACTGAAAGCATTAGTAATGCGCCACTCTGGTGATAATCCCAAAGACAATGTGCATTAGTAGTGATGATCCCAATTTTTCATGGTGATGGAACCAATGTGGAATCAAGACTCCACTCAACTGATCCAACCGAAGTGTGAACTGAAGAGAATATTCCCCTATAATGTAGGAAAATGAATATTCTCCCTAAAATGTAGAAGACTAGATAATGAGTAATAAACATAGGGAAAACCTTAGGAAAAAGAAATCATAGGTGTGTGTTAATTATCTCCAACAAGTGGTCCCTAGTTCAAGACATGTTGGGACGTCAAAAATATGTTATGTTAAATTTTTAGCATTGTGAATGTGGCTAGGACATTGGATACATGCACATTGCTTGAGTAAGTGAAAACCATCTTTCTAGGTTGTTTTTTCAGTTGAAAATAGCTTTTATAATGAGTAAGGTTGTATTGGAGGTGGCATCTGGATTTGGTCTACATTTTTCTGGGATGGCTACTTCTCTTTGCTTTGGCTTCCTATGGACTGATGAAGCGTGGGCGTGCTTCATCCTGTATTCCACAAATTCAAGCAGTTGTTTTCCTAATTCATGTAGCTAGAACTTTTCCCAGATACTCGAGAACTTGCAAATTGCAAGGACAAGGTATTTGTTCCAACAAAGAGTCCCAATGTCATCCTTGTATTTGCTTAGGCTTGGTTTATAACAAAGAAGAAGAGGACAAATACAATCAATAGAGGGGGTAGTCTGCATAATGGACCTGTTGGGTTCAGCAATGGTGTTGATCCATGGAAAAACACACGACAGATGTTGATAGAGAGACTTGACGAAGCATAGGAACTTTGAAGCACAATTTAAGAAAATGTATGGCACGACTAGGGATCTTGTTCATCAAATGTATATTGGGTCCCATTCCTAATAGTTTCCTTCTCAATGTCAGTCGATGTGAGAATGACACAGTGGGAGGCAAGCGGTGTGCATGAACTGTTGGTTGTGGTAAATCACATATTTGCTAGGAAAAGCCACAGATGCAGGGACTTTGTAGTTGAACTATGATTCCTGGAATAAATGGACCTAGTAGTTGGGTGGATAGTATAATTTCCCAATCAAAAGCTAGTGGGAGCCCTATTTGTGGATAAATTCAATTGGTTGTGAATACAATGGCCCTAGAAAGTGGTATAAATAGTTCAAAACACAACCAAAAATTGTCACGGTGATGTTCTTATTTTCGTGTCAGCTCCATGCGTCAGTGTTCATGTACTGGTACATTGAAATTTGGATCTAGGTTCCTCTAATTCTGTATGTATTTCCAACTATTCATCATACTCTTGGTGGCCTTTGCTCAATGTGGGTTCATAACTATCTGGGTGTGTCGTATGTGTGTGATCTAGCTGGATCATATTGCTTGACACTTCAATAGTCAGAAATGTTAAGTGATCCTTGTGTCTCTTGTGTGAGAGTGTCATCGTTTACAGTCTTCTATGTATTTCCCATGACTTCCTATGTAATATGATATCTGCAAATCTACTGGCCTATCAGGTTTTCTTGTAAATGGCTAGGTAAAGAGCCTTTTGATGACAAGTTTTTTGAGAGATGGGTACATCTTGAGTTAGTGCATCATTTGCTTGGGCAGTTTCTACAGATTCAATACCAATCATCAATTTATAGTACTTGTCATGTGGAAACTTCCATGAAGTTAATGTCCATGTCATACTGTTTATGTTTAGCAAGGAAATTTGTCCATGAACCTTCTCTAAATTGTCGTTGACACAAGATTTTTACGGGGAATGATTAATAGAAAGCATTAGAAATATCATAGAAAACCACAACATTTACTTCGCATAGGTTCTAATTAGTCATTGTTTTTATCAAATAATATTTCCATAAATGACTTGATCATCATGCAAATTACGTGGATATCAAAGTCCCCGGCCTAGAGCCATTGCAAATATGAAGGTGCAGAAGGGTGGAATTGTTCCAAAATGAGTGCTATGAATTATCCACACAATGGTTGAAAATAGAATTAGCAATCCCAACTATAGGAGCCATATACTTATGAGGAGAACACGAGGGAGGAAAATATATGTGAGCAGACTATGGAGGTGGAGTGATTTGGGTTGCTTGTATATGCTAGATCCAACATCAAAAAATTTCAAGGTGTTTGAGGAATTTTCTTCCATATAACAATGCCAAATATCCTGGGTGTTAAATATTGTACTACCTATTAGGATCCTGCTATGCTTTATGTGTGTGTGATTCTCAACCAACTAAATGTATTATGCCATGTTCTACTTCTTTTAGAGTTCCATAGGATCATGCAATTGTTGTGGGGTTGATTAATAATTGTTGATGCATTTCAATTGTGATATTTGGATCGAAGTGTTGTGCAAATGCAAATAGATATTCTATAAGAAAAGTACAAGTTTGTTGCAGTAGAAAGTGTTATGTGGCAATGTTCATAACAAATTTTGTTAAACTTGGAAAATCTTTTGTGTTTGTAGCCATTTTAGCAGTTTAATCTTGTACATGTCATTAACAATTTTTCAATGTTAAGTATTGTATTGTGTGAAATGTGCTTGTGTGTGTTGCATAGTTTATGTACATCTAGCCTACGAAAAAAATAAATAAATAAGGGGTCCATATGTCAATGTAAAAATAATATAGAATATATTGTATGTGCTTTATTGTCTTCAAAGAGGCCCATGTATGTACACGGTTATTCCTTATGTAACCTACATACAACTCTACAAACCTACAAAACCCTAGTTCTGCCTCAATATTTTTGTTTCCCTGAAATCTCTCCTTCAATTTATGCCTACTGGTTATAGATCTGACAAGATATCCTTGCAGATCTGATAGATCTACCTCCAACTACTATGGATGTGAGATCTAGATTCCTTTAAGAGCATGTGCTCTAATACCATGTTTATTTTACCCCTCAACCCAACACTCAACAATTAATTATAAATAAATCACTTATTGAATCAAAGCACAACTGAGTTATCAACTAAACATTATAGTGGAAGCATAAATAAGGAAACCAAAATCTTGCACACGAGACACAAATATTTTCAAGTAAAAACCCCTAGAAAAACCCCTAAGGGAAAACCAATACTTACATGCTTTCATTACGGTCAAATTAGGTCTCTTGTAATAGGGATAATGACCCACTGAGATAAATACAACAACAGACAAACCTGGAAAAGAATGTACTATTGTACAACCTTGGAACAACACAATTTTTTAGGTAAATGTGCATGTTCTTCAGCTCACCCATGTATACGTGCATGTCCTCACTAGATCCCACATACACATATAGATATATTGTAGGGAAACCTCTATACATCGCTACCCTTTCCTTTATCTTCAATCAGTTGAAACGCATATGCGACTTCCTCTACTCTCTCTTCTCCTTGACCTGTATGATCTCTAGATGGAATTCCTTCTCCACCTAGCCACGATCTTGAATCACACTCCTTCATGATCCAACCCTCTCTACATCAACACTTGGATGAAATACTCTTCACCCTCTCTCTATGAGATCTCACTCACTCATACAATGTGTAAGCAAAATTTATTCTTTTCTTCTACACTCTCAAGTGACTTCACACTAGAAAAATTTCTTCTTTGTTATATTTGTGTAAAAGCCCCACCTCGGTCTCTCACCAAAAGTTTGACCTTGGTATCTCACCAAAAGGTATCTTCTCTTTTACCCTAGCCTTTCTTTTATAAGATTGAGTTATGTGTTGAACAACTGAGAGGGAGGGGTGAATCATTTGTCACCGTGCTTAAACAATTATGCTTCTTTTAAAAATATTTACAAGGCACTCAATGATGATCACAATAATGCAGGGAAATGAGCAATGGCACATTCAGCATCAGTCGCATATATGCNTTTTACAAGCTGCAACTTGCTGAGAGCACCAACTCTTTGTTTTTCTCTAGCACCCACTAGAAGGAAGAACCAACTCCCTATTTTCTCTAGCTCCAACTAGAAAGGAGCACCAACTCCCTGGTTTCTCTAGCACCAACTAGAAGGAACCACCAACTCCCTATGTTCAAGCCCCCACTTGAACCTCTGAGGACATCGGTCCTCCCTATCACCTCCCAACCACACTTGATTATTAATATGAAATATTGAAACCTATTACAGTGATATAGTGTTCAATAACAGCTTACCAGTCTCATCACTGTTCTACAAGATTTTGCTACTCAGACTTCCTCGCTGTCTTCCAACATGCATCTGCTGCCCATTCTATTCTTCTGCTTTTATGCTCTATGTGCCATGTCCATTACACAATTCTTCTTCTATTCTTTTTAGCTGCTGCACTCTGATCCTTCTTCATGCATGAGTCACCTTCAATAACATCCACAACAATCCCAGCAACAACAGCAACCACATCTCATCTCTGTACTGTGTATATATAGCTTTTGTGCACCTTATGCATGCAATGCTTGCAATACCTTTGCATACTCACATCGTGTTGATATCCTCCACAACTCGAGTGCTCTATCTGATCATCATCATGACTCTTCAGCTTCTCTAGCCGTTTTTCCACTCGTCCAGCATCACTGTATGTTATGCTAAGNCTTTGTATTTATAGCTTGTGTGCACCTTGTGCATGCAATGCATGCAATACATCTGCATACTCATACTGCGCCAATATCCTCCACAACTCAAGTGCTCTGTATGATCATCATCGTGACTCTTCAGCTTCTCTGGCCGTTTTTCCACTCGTTCAGCATCACTGTATGTTATGCTGAGATTCCTCAGCCTCTCTGGCAGTTGAGACACTTCGTCTTCTCTGTGATAGATGAGCTCACCTTCTCTGTTCCAGTTACAAGCTTCAATGCTCATCCAACTGTCAATCACCTCCACGAGCATCTTCATCCCTCTTGAAGATTCCCAGAGACTCTTCATCTCCTCTGTCAATTACCCCAAAGTGTCTTCGAGTCCTCTGGCATAAATCATCAGTGGCTTCTAGCAGTTACACTATGACGTGCAATAGTAGCCTCCCGATCTCCTTCAGTTTCATCTGCACCGTTGGATTACAGCGACATTTCACCTTTTCGATATTTCGACATTCGTACCAGATGCGATCCCCAAAATTCTGAGGCAGATCTTATCTGCACTAGGTCCTTTCTCCACATGACCATAGGTGGTGACCACTTTCTGCGCTAAAAGGCGCTGCGAACTCATGATATTCATTGACCCTGATCGACGGTCCATGATCTCGATGAATAAATGATCTAGATATTTTCGTGATCTCACATCTCGTTGTTCCTTGGATGGAGGCTCTCGTCACTCCAAGTCGTGATAGGCAAAACTCCGAATGGAGCTTAGATCGACGGTCCACATTCTAGGTGATCTGACGGTCCTGATCTTTTCGTGATCTCGCATCTCATGGTTCCTTAGATGTGGGTTCTTGTCACTCCAAGTCACGATAGGCGAAGCTCTGAGATGGAGCTCAGATCAACAGTCCTCGTTCTTGGTGATCTGACAGTCCTGATCTTTTCGTGATCTCGCATTTCATTGATCCTTAGATGGAGATTCTCGTCACTCCAAGTCGTGATAGGCGAAGCTCTGAGATGGAGTCTTTGTGGTGCTCTAATATTTCACCACGCATCCTCTTGATCAACGATCCATGACTGTCCCCGATGGACGGTCAATATTCCTTCACAGCTTTGGAGAGTTGGATGACTCTTGGACTTATCCGCCTTGCAACTTCACCATATCTAACGGCTATTGAGTCTTCGTAGATACCCCAGATCCTACGGCCCAGATCTTCTCACGATTTTGCCACTTCACGATTTCGATGGTCATATTTCTTGCCTCTTCAAGGCACAAGTCACGAAACTCCGAAATGGAGTCTCAGATCAACAATCCCGATCAACACTTGATCTGATGA
>JASDQU010103725.1:121082-137192 GCA_032191745.1 Picea mariana
TTCAGAGGTGTTGATCTATCTTTGATAGTCTGTGTAGACTTGTATGTTTGTGAATTAACTTTCATGGTTGATAAAGGCTATTGTGTAGAGTCGAGTGGGAACCAATATGTGGCAAGTTTATTCAGCTTTTAGAGTTCAGTTTTGGTTTTCTGTCAGAGGTCCTTTTGTATGTTCCATCGGGGATTTCTAAGTTTGACTTTGGTCCAAGATTTTTGTGTGAATTTTTGTAAATACAATGATTCTTTGGTGAATTGGAATGAAATAAGGGATTTATTTATGTCTCATCTATATTGATTACGATCTTGGTGTCTTTACTTATGTTCTTACATTTATTTCAGCAACTGATATTTTCAAAAAAATACATAAAAAATGAATTTTCAGCAGGCTTTTTGTTGATAAAAGACTAGCCTAAGCACTTGTAATTAATACTTGTGAGTTAGGATATATATTTTTGTTGGCTATAAACATAGGGTGATATTCTCGTCTACTTTACTTTAGACAAGCAAAGTCTGAAAATGGTTGAGTAAGATCAATTCATATCGTGTCCTCAACATTTATTTGGCGACCATACTGGGGAGATCTTCGATATCTCTTTGGTTAAATTCTATACGCGATTTTTCATCAATACATCTTTCTTTTCTATTTTGATTCCTTGATTGTTTTGTTATTCATGATTGTTCTTGTTGCAAGATAGCCCAATCTTGAGCCCGAACTCCAAGACCAGACCATCATTGCTTTGAACCTGTTTCATACTATTTTAGACACTGCTAGGACACATGCTGAGCTTAACCATTCTTGGGCAGGAATTTAAAGAGATATTCATGTCCAAGAATAATTGGAAGCTAGACGTAGGCAGCCCAGAAATCAGCAATAACCTTTAGTTTCTTCAGTTTTTTCCTTTCTTTCATGTCCTTAGATTCTCTTGCTTCTAGAAGAAGAAGAGGCTTGTCACCTGAAATCAATCCTATTGTTGAAATAGGAAGGAGAAATGTTTTGTTATCTGCCCAACAAAGTTCTCTAATGAGAACTTTATCTGATTCATTCAGCTCATCTTTATTTCCCTCACCTATCATCCACAGAATGGCATCTAGTGGTGGCTATGGTGGAACTGGGAGTGGCTCTGGTGGAACTAGGAGTGCTCCATCTACCCAATCTTCATCGTCATCGATGATTGGTAACTTGTACAACCACCATATCCTAGTCCAATCTACTACAAACCCCACCAAAGTCATTAAAAGGTATGGCCTTTTTCAGTTCGAAGAAGATGCCACAACCACACCATGGCATGTGTCTTCTCCTCTTAACCTAGCACCTGCTACTCACCCGCTTCTGAAATTTAAAGAGCATTTGCCTAAGTTTTCAGGAAATAACACTGTCAGTACTAATGAACACCTAGTGGAATTTCCGAATGCTTGTCATAATATAGGGGCTAATGACAATGACACTTGCATGCGCTTGTTTGTCAATTCCTTGGAAGGAAAGGCTACGGCCAATTTCTTTGACCTTCCTCCTAAGATCTTGTCTACTTGGGATGAACTGATTTATTGGTTCCAATCCACTTACGGGAAATCCAAAATCCCTGCTGAGAAGTTAAGGGATTACAACAACGTCACTTACAAAGATGGTGAGACCATCAAGTCCTTCAACTTGCATTTTACCAAGTTGTATAATCAAATCCTTCAACTTATCTGCCCCCAGAACCAATCCGCCTTCATGCATTACTACAATGCATTGCCTTCTCCTTACTGTCACGGGCTTGAATAAAAGGCCATTGATAATCTCGATTCCGCTCTTCACACTTATTCAAAGTATGAGGAATAGCTTGAACGAACTGGTCTACCCTAGGAAGAATCAGTTAGACATACAGATATGTCTGCTCTCTTACAGCTAGTCCAAGATATGAACAACCATATGATAGCTTTTGAGTAGAAAGGTACTGTCAACCCACTCACCCCTGGACCTCCATCTTCTTCTTCTCCTCCTTTTAGAGTTCCGGTTGAAAATTATTTCCAAACAAAGGCTATCCTGCCTCGAAGTTGGTGTAAATTTTGCGAGGAACACCACGAAGAAACCACATGTGAGGTAAGGAAGAGTGCCAGAGACAATATCTTTGGTAAATGACCAGAAGCCACTATCGATGTCCTAGATTTTGTCGAGCCAGAAGATGTCATGGTCATCAATACTAGGAACAAAGCCTATGCCCCAAAAGGAAAATTTGACCCTCCTCGCAATTCTTCTAACCTGAGTTCATCTTCAACCGTTGTTATGCCCTAGGTTTCCAAAGTTCTTGAGAGTCAAGGAATAACTCCTCCCCCTCCCTCTTCCAACTACAATATCTTGAATCAATTGGCCAACATCAAGGCATATGAAACCCTCCTAGACATGGTTTCCATCCCTGAACAACAGATGCATCTTAAACAATTCATGGAAGGAAAATCTTCCATTGTAGACAATATTTCTGAAGAGGTAAGAGAAGAGGATTATTCTGTAAAGAAAGTAGGTGTACATAACTTCAGATACCCTGTAAAAAATCCCCCTTTTTATATTTCTGTAAATATCATGGATAAAATTTCCCATTGTTGCCTCATTGATGGTGGTTTAGGCCCAAGTGTCATGTTGGATATTATTATGGAAGAGCTAGGCTTATCTTGTAAAACGAAAACGCCAGAAGCATGCTTTCCTATAATAGTCTGCAACAAATGACCATAGGCGAGATTAAGGATGTAACCTTGGTTTTATGCACTCATCCCGAGATAAGGACAACCCTCAACATTCAGGTGATTATGCCAAAAGGCGTACACCTATTGACAATGGGCACAATTAATCACCTTTTAATCTCAAATTCTAATCTAATGGCTAACAATTGAAGATGCTGGCATATTTTTACTCATCCTCCCAAATCAATGAATGTGATTTACTCTTCATAACTTCCTTGTATTTTTGAATACATCTATTAACCTGTTTACTTTTTAACATTTACCTAATCATATTAAGAAATTACTCTATCACCATATGATTTCNAGTGTGTTTCATTCTCTACCCCTAATTTCCTCACCTATCTAGGGGTTTCATATTGGATGAGCGTTTTATTTTTTGTATGATGATGGCCAGAAAAACATTTGGACTGTTGTAGCATCTCTTCTGCAATATATTCACCAGTTTAACTGTACTACACAGTGGCGTGAATGGATTTTTGTAAGTGTAGTGGACACCCGTTTCTTCCCCACTAAACACATATATTATCTATTTAACCCCTCAACGTGGCAGTGGATTGAAGTTAATGTTGATGGTGGTGAAGGCTTCGGGGGCATGGTCGTATGTGCAACAACCGTGGAGATTTTAATGCGATTAGTGAAATAAAGTGGTTTTGTTTCTGTCAAGTTATTTGTTGTCCTCCACTGAGTTATTTGTTGTGTAATGTGGTAATGTGTTTGTAATATTGTTGTTGTTTTAGATGTGTAAAACATATGTGAATGTTGGCCCTAGAAAATGGAGTAACTTACCTTCAATTTTTATTGCAGAAGATTGCTGCAGCTGGAGCGAGTGTTCAGAGGTAAATGAAGAATTAGATAGAAGGTCGCGATGTGCAGGAATAATGGTTTGGAAGGCAAAGAAAATGTTGACTGGATATAGAAAATTTTATTTTCACACCTTAATTAGGGTTTATATTAAAATTAGGTTTAATAAATTAAAGATGCCTTTCGGCGTTCATCGGCCACAATTATGTGGTTGTGCTAGTTGATATGCTTGTAAGAAATTATTTGATTATCTTGGGGAGAGATTGGAAATCCCTAACAGGTGTATACCTCTAACTTGACATGACACATTTATCTATACCTCGGAATGGAAAGAATATTATAGTCCTTAGAGAAGGAAGAATTTCACCCTACATAGAGAGTGTTCCGCAATCTAGTGTAAACTATATCGAACAAGACCTAGGAGTGTATTCCATATTCGTTGAAGAAGATAATATTACTTTGGAAAGAATTGATTTAGAGGATGAATTGTGGTGTATGCACTTCGATGTTTCACACTCATATGAGGGTAACAGGGCTGGTATTATCTTGGTTTCCCCTGCAGGAAAGATTCATAATCTGTCATACATGTTGGAGTTTGCTTTCTCAAATGATGCCTCTGAATTCGAAGCTTTGATGTTAGGCATCAAGAACGCCCTTAATATTGGTTGTGGTCACCTTTAAGTGTTCATAAATTCTGAGCTTGTTGTGAACCTGACACGTAAGACATTATCTCCTAGCAACAAGTTGATGGAACAATATTCCCAAATTGTTTGGGCACTTGTCTCGAATCTCCTATCTTTTAACATCACTCATGTTAGGAAGGAGTTGAATTCAATAGTTGATCGATTAGTTGTCTTCGCAACCTCTCCTACTCAACAGCTCCCACCTCACTGGCCTGATTTTTCTCTCCAATCTCTACATCATTCATACATTTCTGAGAATGAAAGATTCTGGAAGGCCATCCCTAACAATGAAATCATTTGTGGTGTCATTCAAAATGAACCTCTCAAGCCTGAGAAGATTATATCTATAGAAAATAATGAAGTTCCTAAAGGCTTGACTCCTCTCGAGGTTTTGTTTTCCTTGAGTGTTGGAGGAAAGAAAGAAAAGGAAGAGGAGTCACAACTAAAGGTGATTGAAACCATATCCATGAACATTAGGACACCTGGATCATCCTCGAACGTTAAAACAAATATCCAGGGTTCGGATAAAGAAGAAATGAAATCTGTTGAATTACTTAGTGGATTTCGGAAGGTTTTTGCTTGGTTTAATGTGGGTCTTCGTGGTTTTGATCCAGGTCTTGTTCAGCACATTATGAAAACAACTAGGAAAAAACAAAGACTTGTGAACTCTACACTAGAAGGAACCTTTCAGAGGGAGTTGAGGAATTCCTTAAGAACTGAAATGTTTTCTTTTGTCCACCCTAAAGGGGTTTCAAATTGGGAACCTGCTTTGAAGACCCCTGACAATTTCAGAACCTGCATTAGTCTTCGAAATTTTAGGCAAGCAATTATAAGAAATCCTTTCCCTCCTCTCAATATGAGAATGTTTCTACAACAGGTTGTAGAGTTACACTTGGAGCCCTTACATGACAGTTTGTTTGGTTACAATAAAATCAAGGTAGAAGGGGAAAATTATCACAACACCATTTCCACTACTAATAGTGATACTATGTCTTACAATTGCCTGCCCTCTGGCTTATTTGATACAAGTATTGCCTTGAGAAGGCCTATACACACAACTTTCGATGAGTCGGTCAGTCTCCATGCTTATATTGATGATTTAATTGTATCTATCAAAGGGCTGATAGCTACATCAGGATTTCAAGTGTTGGGCCATTTCCGGATTACTTTTGTCTTGGACACTAACTCAGAAATTTTAAAGGAATTGTAGAGACAATGGTTTTCCCACACCATTAGCAGTCCTCGTTTGAAATATTGTGAGGGACCAGCGTGAAAAGTTTTATTTGTTGATTGAATCTTCTGTATACTAGTAGTTTAGCTTTGTTTTCAATTTTTGTGCTTCTTTTTATGCTTTAAAACACTTTGGTTTCTACTTCTGATTTGTTTTTTTTTCTTGCTACATTTTATTTTTGTATTTTGTTGTTGTTGTTTTAATTTCTGCATTATTACTTCTATTGCAATTTTTGTCTTTATCATCTTTTAGTATTCGGTCAGGTTATATTGTTGGATCAATTCTGCCACAGTGACACTCCTACAAAGCATTGTTAGTCAATAACAATCAAGCTTGCACAACTACTATGATCTCTCCATTGAAGGGCCTTTGAATTTGTTACATATTTTCGCTGCTATCTTACGAGGGATTGGTTGTTTCTCGCTTCTACTTGCCATTTCTTCATCCATCAAGATCTTAAGAGAAAAACTATAAGCTTCCTCTTTCAAGTTAAGAGCTTATGATTATGCATACAGTGGTAAAACCCCTCATACTTAACACTTTTCACGAGTTATTCCCAAATTCCCGGTCATCTTTCCATTAAATCCGCTCACTTCCCCCTATTGCATAATCATTCGAGTCATGTTTTATTGAGATTACTATTATTGGTCTATGAAACCATGAGTTCTGAGTTCTAATATGTTAAAAACAAATTTCCCTGTGGAGTCGCAAGTTTTTTGACGATTGAAAACGTCAACATAATTTCGCTCGCAAAGTGTTGCTAATCCTATTATTATATAAGACTAAATAATGCTAGTAGGTGGGACCCCCTTGAACTTTTGAAGATCGGGTCTGTTCATTTTCAATGTTAYGATGATGCGCTACAAAGTTACATGGTTGATGAGAATATGGTTGTCGTTGATATCAGTTAAGTTTTGAGATATTGTTCCTTCATGATTTTACAACCTGCCATTCATTTATGCTATTTGTTCTTCTCACCTATACAACATAAATGTTAGTGAAAATTACATAAATGCATTTTGAGGAAAAGCAAAATACGATATCTAATGCAAAAGAAGAGACTTAGCTCTACGATACTATATGCATGAAAATATTTGTTGATAGTGGTTAAGTCCTAGCTAACAAAGAAATGGTTATGAAATATTGTTAAGTTACATTTTATATGCATATGGAGAAAATTTTGGTGGCGCATTTGGCAAGGTGATAATGCATTGGTTATGCATTGCTTAAAGGGATCGGTAGCTGATATACATATGTTATAACGTTGGTGGCTCATGGAAGTGATGACTTGCGTTTTCATGGTGATTATGCTATGTTTAGGATTGATGTTGATCATGCTATTTGGTGATGATTCTATACATGATCGTTTAGACTGTATTGTGGTCAAGCGATTTATTTGAATTATATCAAAAATGAAAACATAGGTGGCACATTTGACAAGGTGATTGCAATTGGTTGAATTATTATGTGAACTTGGATTATTCTATGGTTTAAATGTATTGATACTATCGTTGCACTGGTTGATGAATGGTGTTAATGGAAGGCTCATTGGCATGTACTATAGATTAAATGAGATGAGGGTGGAGGCAACGTGCATTTACTGCACATCAACTTTACCCTTCTTGTTGATCTCCACCCTAGTCAGACTATTGTTTATCTTGTTGTTGTGTTCACGCTCTGGATTTTTAGCAGGGTGAAACCGCTCGGCCACCCCTCGTCTTAAGGATTTCGATTAACAAGTATGTCTCTTTTGGCCACTCTTGACTTCACTCTGGTTATGAAATGATTCGGGCTCAATTGTGTGGGTTTGTGTTTGTCCTAAGTGTTGCAACTGTGTGGATTTTTGGATTTAAATGGAAAATAGATGGTTCGACTTTCATCAGTTAAATCCGTTGGATTGTTAATCTTCCTGAGTGATAGTTCCTTATTACCACTGCGTGTTGGTTGAAGGGTTGTTGGTTGGATGATTGTCTTCACAGTTATTGGGTTTAATTAAGAGCCTCGTTTTCTTGTTTCGACCTTGCCAAGGGACTGTCTCCCATCCACAAGCACCACAGCCCCTTGTGCATACACATTCGACCTTGTAGTCTCACTGAATTTAGTTCCATTCCTCCTGTGAAGGTTACTGTGCAAACCCTTAACCCTCCAGGCTGGGGTGCATAGGGAAATTGTCGCGCCTGTCAAGTGGTTTCCAGTTATTGTGGTCTATTACCTTGAGTACGGGCTCACCCATGGGTCATATAGCCATTATGTTGGTATGGCTTCTTGTCACTACCTCTGTGATATTAACATAATCCTTGCATTGCTATCTACTTTTTAAGGTCACAGTCACCCACCTTATGCTAAGTAACTCAGCTATTTTTATGGAAGGGCCCCTACCCTGTGTCGATTATATTTCTGGTTATGCATAGCTACCATGGCTTGTTCGGTTGGTTGTTCCTCTACCACAGTGGCATTTTTTATTTGATATACAGTCACTAATATTCACACTTTTGATGTTTCGGTTGATGGTTGGCATTAGTTACGAATATGGGGGCTACTCACGCGGGTCACGTTCTGTATAGGGTGTTTTGCAAAGTAAATTATTGGACTGGGTATACCCATTGCATCTTTCGTTTTTGGTTGAATAAACCTAAGTGCGCACATCTTGGTCAATCATAACTGGCTAAATCAATAGCTCAGCACGATTTATTGAGTTATATCGTGGTCGTATGTTGATGTGTGATTAGCAGGATTGTTGCACCATGAATTTTTCTTAGTTGCACACCGTGCGTAGTATGGATGACTTGTTTTCATGATATCCAATAATCTTTAAGCGTGTTATTGATTGCAAATTGACCATTGTCGATGACAGGCATGTTGGTTATTCGATTCATTTTTTTTGTCACGGGGGTTTGGTGTGGTTCACGCATGTCGCGTCCTGTAGGTGATGTTCCGAGAATTAGAAGTTTGGATTGGATATGTTTACTGCATATCTTGTCATTGGTAGAATACACTTGAATGTGTGCGGCTTGGTCACTCACAGGTGACTTAATAAATGGCCTAGATTGAAGTTTTTTTTTAGTTATATCATGGTTATATATTGTAGTGTGGTTATGGGAATTATGACAACGTGGAATCCTCTCAGTTGTGCACCGCGTATAATATGGATGGCTTGCTTTGTATGCCTAGTGCTACCCCCAAATTCTAAGTGTGTTTGTCTTTTTGCAATTGATCACTGTTGATGACAGTTGTGTGGGATGTTTGGCTCATTTTTAAGTCGCACTGAGATATTTGTTACACAGTGACATGGTTACAGGGTTTCGAAAAATGGCTTTTGCATAGCCTTTGTCTAAATAGTGATTGTTGGTTATAGTCAATTGCCTTTCAAGCGTGATATGTGAGGTCTTGATCATTTTGATTTTTCTACTGCATATATATGTATGGTAATAGATATAATTACAATATCTCGATTGGATCTATTAACAGAAGTAGAGTCTTCATTATTATTTTTTGGAAACACTACTTTCAAATACAGATGTAGATTGGTGAAATGTATGGAAATGATGGATGTTAATGGTTACAGATTGAGTGTTGTTGTTGATTGTTATAACATGCAGAATGTACGAATAAAAGGAACAAAACCTCTTACAAATTTTGTGAATTACTTGTGTTTCGTAATGGCGTTGTATTGGATATTTTATTATTGGACAGTGAACTAGTTAAATACACAAGAATTACAACTCAGTCATCTGATTATTGGTTGATGTTATGGATTGCTTGATTAATCTCATGAATAGTAAACATTTTTTTTCCCTCTCATTATCTCATTTTCCGCTAATTACAACCCCCTCAGATATCCCATATTCATTTTTCACCCCCTGTTTTGATATTGATCACAGCTAAGAAAATTTATGATTATTACTTTTCCCCCCTTCCTTAACTAAAGTTACTTAAGGCCTTATGTTAGCTTAACTAATAAGTTAGTTCAACTACTCTAACCATTTCTAAATTTTTAAAAGTTGAACTAAGGGGAGGAACAAGAGGAGGATAGAAGCACAAAGCATGCTAAGGTTTTCTCTTTGAGTTATGTTGAGATAGTTCATTTTTCATTCATTCATATATTCATCGTAGCCTAATTATCTTTTGTGATGGTAGGGTATTATTGTAGAGAGCAACATTCAAGGTTGAATCAAATCATTCAGACACTTGTTCTTCAGAGGTGTTGATCTATCTTTGATAGTCTGTGTTGACTTCTCTGTTTGTAAATTAATTTTCATGATTGATAAAGGCTATTGTGCAGAGTCAAATGGGAAGCAATCTGTGGCAAGTTGATCCATCTTTTAGAGTTCATTTTTGGTTTTCTGTCAGAGGTCCTTTTGTATGTTTCATTAGGGATTTTCTAAGTTTGACTTTGGTCCAAGATTTTTGTGTGAAGTTTTGTAAAGACTATGACTCTTTGGTGAATCAGAATGAAATAAGGGATTGATTTATGTCTCATATATATTGATTACAATCTTGGTGTCTTTACTTTTGTTCTTACATTTATTTCAGCAACTGATATTTTCAGAAAAATACATAAAAAGTGAATTTCCAGCAAGCTTTTTGTTGATAAAAGACTAGCCTAAGCACTTGTAATTAATACTTGTGAGTTAGGATATATATTTTTGTTGGCTATAAACATAGGGTGATATTCCTGTCTACTTTACATTAGCCAAGTAAAGTCTGAAAATGCTTGAGTAATATCAATTCCTATCTTGTCCTCGACACAGCTTTTATAAGTCAAGTTCCCCATCACATATTTTTTTGGTGACTTATAGCTTCAATTCTTGTTATGTATTTTTGATGAAATTCAGGGTCAGTGTGATCAGACTTATGGGATTCATCAAGTATTCATCCAGAATCTCGTTACTTACCTCTGTTAGTTATTTTAAACTTGTCTGATTGGATTCCCTTTGTTCTTCCACTTCAACTATCCTCACTTTGGTTGGTGTTGCTTCATCAATGGCAAGAATTATTTTCATTTCTAACTCCTCTAGAAGGTCATCCGAGGAATTCCACAATATTTTGTATGATTTGGTCACTATCCCTTGAAAATTTTGGATATCCTGCAACATGGGCTTCCATGTGTTGAACAATACTTGACCTTTCATTTTTTATCTTGCAGTGTATATTGGCAGGGAAAATGGTGGATCTTTGTATACACTCTGCCAATCAAGAATCCTATCGAAGGCATTATTGTCTTTCTGATATATTTGCTTTATTTCTTCAATTTGATCCTCTAACCTGATCTAGTCATACCAGTCTCTCTGGATATCATTCAAAATGCAGAAGCACTTATTTTTCTCTAATTTTAATTCTTCATTAATATTCATGGCTTTTGCCCTTATGACTTTTAAGGAAAGGGTTGTTTCCTTGTTTTCTTCTAGATATTTTTTAATCCTTTCCTTATCTTGTTGTAACCCTAGAATATTATGCTCTTGTTGTTCAACAAACATGTTAGTTTCTACTTGTTGAGCTCGTAAAATGGCCCATTCATGTGCATACTTGTGTTTCATTCTTTTTATCTCCTTAGAGTGCTCTTGCTTAAGGGCATCCAACTCTTCTCGATGAAAATTTTGATTTGTGTGTGCTCTCTTCTCGAATTCAATAGTGATTTCATCCTTTTGAGTCTGTAAGGCCCTTTCCATTTCTCCCTTGTAGAGTTTCCTGAAATACCAATTTCTCTATGGAATTCAATAGTGATGTCATATTTCTATGTGCTTAACTTTCTTTATAACTTAGGAATTTTGGTCTATGCAATGTCCAATGTTTTAGCTACTTCAAATACAGACATAGAATTTGCTCTTGAAAATGCATGAAGAGCAGAGGCGATTTGTATAGCATTCTCTTTAGGATTTGGCCCTTCCTCCCATTCAATGACTCTTTTAGTTTATGATTGACTGACAGTTGTGTCCCCTCTTTTCCTCTTGTTTGTTCTCTTCTCAATTCATTTATTTTTTTTTACTGTAGTAGTAATCCCCTACCACTACTATAGCATAATGTAAATTTAACATGTGTGAGGACAAGGTTGAATTACCTGGAATGGCCATAAGAGGGGTACATTATTAAGGAGGAATGTTCACTATTCCCACATTCGGAGTAGCTGGGTTGTTTTTAGTTTCATTCAATTTATTTTTTCTTTTCCATTTTGCCTTCTCATCATCTTTTCTCTTCTCTTCAACTTAAGCAGCCTTCTATAGTTCTTCATATTCTTTATATTTTTTTGTTGCTACCTCTACTGCCAATCTCTTTTTCTCATCCTCTGCCTTTTTCTGTTGAAGTGCATATTTTTGATATTTTATTTCATGTTCTTTCTTTTTCTTCCTTTCATTAGCAAGTCTTTTTAATGCATCTTCCCTTTTCTTCTTCTCATCCACTTTTGGATTTTCTTGGGCTCATTTTTCACTTTTTCTTCTTGGTTCTTTTGATATTAATATTCAGTGTTTGTTTCCTTTTGATGCCTCTCCTCTACTTTCTACTTCTCTTCCTCTTCCTTAGCTGCTAATTTCTCCTAGTCTGTCTCTAGAAGCAATCAAAATTTCTCCTGAGTTATTCTTTCCTTCTCTTCATCGTTTGACTCGATTTTTTCTCTGGCCATGTCATCTGGTAGATTTTGTAACACTTATTCAAAGTATAGGACTGCTTTGAATACCTCCTCTGCAAAGTTAACTTTGTGTATCATAGGATGAGTGAGGCCAATAGACTTGACATGGTTAAGGGCCATGTATTGTGGGACATGTCATTTGGCTTCCCCTAGGAAGAAACATATTTCTCTCAGACCCTATGCTTATTTCCTAGCATGGGGAACATTTAACAATGAATAATATCCTATAACAATAGGGTATGTGGGCCAAATATTTTTACTGCTACCCAAGAGGAGAGAGGTTATTCATATTTTCATGGTTTGGTAGGAAATTTCCCTCATTAGTAGTCTATCATGGATGTATTTTGAAAGAAGATGTGGGGCTCCAAAATTCCTGTAGACTCTAATGTAGGTGTAGTATTTACCTAAGTACTATAGTGTTATGTGTTTCATACCATTCATGGCTCCCATGGATATTCTATATGATGAATATCCAAACATTATGGTATGCAAAGGGGCGAGGAAATAGTCACATATATCATATATGTACTTCTTGTAATTTATATCCCAAAGCTCTTGAAAGTAAATATGTACATTAGATTGACCATGGTCCCAATCCCATCCCAAAGAAGGAAATTGCATGGAGGATCATATGGAATCAACGAGATATGCAGACATGTAAAAACAGGGTTTCTTCATACCTGGGACATTTTTTATGTTATGGTAGATGTTGAAAGTTAATATCTTTTCCCAATTAAAAATGTGTCATGTCTCCATTATTATAAGGGCCATTGGTAGTCATTCCATTTGAAAATGGGTACTCTTTTATTCTCCATAAATCTTGCAGAACACGGTACTCAACATCATGTATGGTTCTTTACGTTTTGGGGTAGGAATCAACCTCTTCCCTTGATTGAATTTCTTGTCATCATCGTTCCACCATTCCTCCATTAATTCAACAAAATCCTTATTGTATTTGCTAAATTTCTTCAAGAATTGTTCATTTAAGGATGCCTTGGGCTCTAGAAGGTGGTACAGGAGGTTTATATCTTATATCCTGAGAGATGTTGTATGTATCCCTAACTTGCTCGTGATCGTAGCTATGTTCTATTCATATTGTTTAAGACACCATTTTTCTACGTCATTGTATGGAAATAACATAGGTGTTGGATGTATGGGTTGACCCTATTTCTACCTTATCTCTCCAACAAAACCCTAGAAACCATCATCCCCTCTGGTAAACCAAAAGGAAACACTGCGCACAAAGTGCATAGCGTCGTCTCACCCGAGGTGGCTTATGGGTGATTGCATGACCCAAGTGTATGTCATCATGGAAGGGATGGAACTGATGGGAATGTTAGGAATATCATTACTTATTTTAATTCAATGTGCATTCTACTATACCATCATTCATTAGATCTACCCTTAATATTCATTCTTCAGAAAATGACATGTTATTCTATTGTGTGTTGTAAATAAATTTCAACAAATGCATGGATTCATTCAACATAAAAGCATATCAAAGAAACACATAATATAATCATGCAGAGAGACACAATATTTTACCATGGTTCACCCCCCTGGGCTACGTCCACAAAGATCTTATGTTTCTTATTATTATTTATCAAAATAGGGCATTGTGCACATTACATCAAAATTTTGTCATACTTTGTGAGGCTAAGCAATGTCACACCAAGATCCACAGCTTATGACCTGACCCTCAAATACAATCCATACATCTCAGCGTTGACTCCATCTAAGCTCTACAACTCTCAAAAAAACTACTACTGTGACCCAAAACTTATTCAAGACTGAACTCAACCTCGCCAAATCTAGACAAACTCAAGATAAAGATATCTTATTTTCCTCATACATCCTCTATTTATATTACAAAAATGGGTAAAAACCCTTACAACATACTCCATAACCCTAATTCTAAGTGGACTCAACTTCTCCACATTCTAACTTCCTTCCTACACTAATCCACAATTCCATTGTGTTTCTTTTCCTTTGTTCCTGTCGCATGATGCTTCCTTGGTCCATTCTGCTCCATTTGGTGCTTGTATCTCGAAACTTACCCCAAAAATTCCTACTCTAATAGGCCCCCAACACTTGCCTATGGCTCGTCTCAAGCCACTCGGTCAGTGTGTGCCTCTTACATCGATGTCTCCAATGCCTATAACTTCTTTGTTAGTACAGATACTTGAGTCTTCACCTTCATACTCTTTTCTTCCAGGTTCTCTACCACCTGCAATGTTATGTTCTCCTTCAACACTTCTTTATTTTCCGAGTGCACTTTTTCTAATATTCCTTTCTTTGTTTCCAAATCTTCTATCATTATCTTTGGTTGCTCCTGAAGTGGCTCCAACTTAGTCTATCTTGTTTGTTTATCTGCTTGGATTGTCTTCAATTCTGCTTGCAGGTTTTTCATTTCCTATATGGCCTTCATTCTCTCTAATATAGGCATTGCCTTCTGCCTTTGTTTTAAATCTTTAACTGCAACATTCACTTTCTCTTCCCTATGATCCAATTTTAGGATCCCTTCGTCTTCATCCAGGCTCGTCCATATCCACACAGTCCTTTCATAGAGTTCTTCTACTTCTTTTACTTCCAGCGCGATGATATATGTGTTTTATGTTTCCTATTGCTCCTTTTCTGATCTGACTTCTGGAGGAGTAGTTGGTTTCAGTTTCCCAACCAATTCTATTATCTCTTGTTTGTAACCATCCATCGTCCGCGCTATCCTTTGTATCATTTCTTCCATGCTGAGCTCTTCTGCTAGTGCGTTGTCTGGAATTGTTTGGAAGACTTCCTCAAGTCTTTGCTCTAGTTTCTTTGTGCATTGTTTTTCTTCATATCGCTCCATATGTACCTCTTTGAGAGCTATCTTTAGTACCTCCTTCTCTTCCTTGGATGTCTCCAAGTTGGTCATATCTTTCCTATATCTATATTTAACTTCTTGTGCAAAACTGATATGTAACTTATATAACGCTTTGGTTAGTATCTTGGACAAAGCCAAGTCCAACTATTGTACATCCTTCAGAGGTTTTTATGTGATATCCTCATCTACTTGTAGAATGTTTTGGCTTATATAGAATGTTTCACTTCCCGCTATTGTTGTTTTCATTGTTTACTTCTCTTCATATAATGGCTCTTGTTGCGTTGAGACTTTATGTTGTTTTGTTCCTTTCTATTGCGCGAGATTATTTTGTATCCTCTACAAAACTTCTTTAACTTCCTTCATTTTTTTCATCAGTTCTTATCTTTGGGATTTTGCGACATATAAGGATTCTTCTCCTATATCTTGTACTTTATCTTCTACCATCTCTACATCGTCTTCAGTGATTTTGAGATCAAGGCGCTTCTTCTGCTCTTTCATTTTCTTCCTATGTTTTCCCATATGCATTGTTTATTCCTCTTTTTTGTCTGCACAAGTTTCTTTACCTCTAGTATGCTTCTAGTCCCTGTCTCCTGGGTTGGGATCTCATCTTTCTTTTGTGATCCCCCATTTGTTCTTTCTGCACCCTCAGTTCCTAGTACTGAGGCTCTTGGTACAGTTTCCTTCTTACTTGGATTATTAATTGTTGTCGCACTTTCTGTGTGTTGTGAGGATTTTCTAGTATTAGTTGTTGGTCTATTGGATTTATGTGTTGTGTCAGCTTCTGGTTGTTATTTTTTCTTTACTCCTCTCTTGACAGCTATGGCTACCTTCCATTGCTCTGAGTATTCTGTTAATACCCATTGGACTTCTTCTGTTTTGATGTAATATTTCATCTTTAACCATATATTTTTAGGGTCTCTTCTGGCGTGTATCCATATGTTGTGCTTGAATGCCTTGAAGTTGGAAATTCCTTTATTTTCTTTCACCACTTCAAGTGAAATCCTCCATGTATCTGCAATTTTCTCTTGCATCTGCTATATGTACATGCCAAAAATGCTTGCATTGGCCTTCCTCTGCTTAGGATATGTTTTTTGTCGCAAGGTTTCATATCTTTTTGTGACAGAAGAGGAAAGTGTCGCACAAAAAGATATGAAACCTTGCGACAAAAAACATATCCTAAGCAGAGGAAGGCC
>JASDQU010103725.1:139472-153575 GCA_032191745.1 Picea mariana
TTTTTTTCTTGCTACGTTTTATTTTTGTATTTTGCTGCTGTTGTTTTAATTTCTGCATTATTACTTCTGTTGCAATTTTTGTCTTTATCATCTTTTAGTATTCGGTCAAGTTATATTGTTGGATCAATTTTGCCACAGTGACACTCCTGCAAAGCATTGTTATTCAATAACAATCAAGCTTGCACAACTGCTATGATCTCTCCATTGAAGGGCCCTTGAATTTGTTACATATTTTCGTTGCTATCTTACGAGGGATTGGTTGTTTCCCGCTTATACTTGCCATTTGTTCATCCATCAATATCTTAAGAGTAAAACTATAAGCTTCCTCTTTCAAGTTAAGAGCTTATGATTATGCATACAGTGGTAAAACCCCTCATACTTAACACTTTTCATGAGTTATTCCCAAATTCTCAGCCATCTTTCCATTAAATCCGCTCACTTCCCCCTGTTGCATAATCATTCGAGTCATGTCTTATTGAGATTACTATTATTGGTCTGCGAAACCATGAGTTATGAGTTTTAATATGTTAAAAACAAATTTCCCTGTGGAGTCGCAAGTTTGTTGACGATTGAAAACGTCAACGTAATTTCACTCGCAAAGTGTTTCTAAGATTATTATTATATAAGACTAAATAATGCTAGTATATATTAACATAAGCCTTGCATTACTATCTTCTTTTTAAGGTCACAGTCACCCGCCTTATGCTAAGTAACTCAGCGATTTTTATGGAAGGGCCCCTACCTTGTGTCGATTGGATGTCTGGTTATGCATAGCTACCATGGCTTGTTCGGTTGGTTGTTCCTCTACCACAGTGGCATTTGTTAGCTGATACAAAGTCACTAATATTCACACTTTTGATGTTTTGGTTGATGGTTGGCATTGGTTATGATTATGGGGGCTGTCCATGTGGGTCGCATTCTGTATAGGGTGTTTTGCAAAGTAAATTATTGGACTGGGTATACCCATTGCATCTTTCGTTGTTGGTTGAATAAACCTATGTGTGCATAGCTTGGTCAATCACGATTGGCTTAATCAATAGCTCGGCACGATTTATTAAGCTATATCGTGGTCGTATGTTGTTGTGTGATTAGAAGGATTGTTGCACCATGAATTTTTCTCAGTTGCACACCGTGTGTAGTATGGATGACTTGTTTTCATGATATCCACTAAGCTTTAAGCGTGTTATTGATTGCAAATTGACCATTGTCGATGACAGGCGTGTTGGTTATTCGGTTCATTTTTTTTGTCACGGGGGTTTGGTGTGGTTCACGCATGTCCCGTCCTGTAGGTGATGTTCTAAGAATTAGAAGTTTGGATTGGACATGTTTACTGCATCTCTTGTCATTGGTAGAATACACTTGAATGTGTGTGGCCTGGTCACTCACAGGTGACTTAATAAATGGCCCAGACTAAAGTTTTTTTTTTTTAGTTATATCGTGGTTATATATTGTTGTGTGGTTATGGGAATTATGACACTGTGGAATCCTCTCAGTTGTGCACCACGTATAATATGGATGGCTTGATTTGTATGCCCAGTGCTACCCCAAAATTCTACGTGTGTTTGTATTTTTGCAATTCATCACTGTTGATGACAGTTGTGTGGGATGTTTGGCTCATTTTTAAGTCGCACTAAGATATTTGTTACACAGTGACATGGTTACAGGGTTTCGAAAAATGGCTTATGCATAGCCTTTGTCTAAATAGTGACTATTGGTTATAGTCAATTTCCTTTCAAGCATGATATGTGAGGTCTTGATCATTTTGATTTTTCTACTGCATATATATGTATGGTAACAGATATCATTACAAGATCTTGATTGGCTCTATTAACAGAAGTAGAGTCTTCATTATTATTTTTTGGAAACACTACTTTCAAATACAGACGTGGATTGGGGAAATGTATGGAAATGATGGATGTTAATGGTTATAGATTTAGTGTTGTTTTTTACTGTTATAATATGCAGAATGTACGAATAAAAGGAACAGAACCTCTTACAATTTTTGTGAAGTACTTGTGTTTCGTAATGGCATTGTATTGGATATTTTATTATTGGACAGTGAACTAGTTAAATACACAGGAATTACTACTCAGTCATCTGATTATTGGTTGATGTTATGGATTGCTTGATTAATCTCATGAACAGTAAACATTTTATTTGCCTCTCATTATCTCATTTTCCGCTAATTACAACCCCCTCACATATCCCATTTTCATTTTTCACCCCCTATTCTGATATTGATCACAGCTAAGAAAATTTATGATTATTACTTTCCCCCCCTTCCTTAACTAAAGTTACTTAAGGCATTATGTTAGCTTAACTAATAAGTTAGTTCAACTACTCTAACCAATTCTAAATTTTTAAAAGATGAACTAAGGGGAGGAACAAGAGGAGGATAGAAGCACAAAGCATGCTAAGGTTTTCTTTTTGAGTTATGTTGAGACAGTTCATTTTTCATTCATTCATATATTCATCGTAGCCTAATTATCTTTTGTGATAGTAGGGTCTTATTGTAGAGAGAAACATTCAGGGTTGAATCAAATCATTCAGACACTTGTTCTTCAGAGGTGTTGATCTATCTTTGATAGTTTGTGTAGACTTGTCTGTTTGTGAATTAACTTTCATGACTAATAAAGGCTATTGTGTAGAGTCAAATGGGCAGCAATCTGTGGCAAGCTGATCCATCCTTTAGAGTTCAGTTTTGGTTTTTTGTCAGAGGTCCTTTTGTATGTTCCGTCAGGGATTTCTAAGTTTGACTTTGGTCCAATATTTGTGTGTGAAGTTTTGTAAAGACTATGACTCTTTTTTGAATTTGAATGAAATAAGGGGTTGATTTATGTCTCATCTATATTGATTACGATCTTGGTGTCTTTACTTCTATTCTTACATTTATTTCAGCAATTGATATTTTCAGAAAAATACATAAAAAGTGAATTTCCAACAAGCTTTTTGTTGATAAAAGACTAGCCTAAGCACTTGTAATTAATACTTGTGAGTTAGGATATATATTTTTGTTGGCTATAAACATAGGGTGATATTCCCGTCTACTTTACTTTAGCCAAGTAAAGTCTGAAAATGCTTGAGTAAGTTCAATTCATATCTTGTCCTCAACACATCTTTTATAAGTCAAGTTCCCCATCACATATTTTTTTGGTGACTTATAGCTTCAATTCTTGTTATGTATTTTTGATGAAATTCGGGGTCAATGTGATCAGCCTTATGGGATTCATCAAGTATTCATCCAGAATCTCGTTGCTTACCTCTGTTAGTTATTTTATACTTTTCTGATTGGATTCCCTTTGTTCTTCCACTTCAACTATCCTCACTTTGGTTGGTGTTGCTTCATCAATGGTAGGAATTATTTTCATTTCTAACTCCTCTAGAAGGTCATCCGAGGAATTCCACAATACTTTGTATGATTTGGTCACTATCCCTTGAAAATTTTGGATATCCTGCAACATGGGCTTCCATGTGTTGAACAATACTTGACCTTTCATTTTTTGTCTTGCAGTGTATATTGGCAGGGAAAATGGTGGATCTTTGTATACACTCTGCCAATCAAGAATCCTATCGAAGGCATTATTGTCTTTCTGATATATTTTCTTTATTTATTTAATTTGATCCTCTAACCTAATCTAGTCATACCAGTCTCTCTGGATATCATTCAGAATGTAGAAGCACTTATTTTTCTCTAATTTTAATTCTTCATTAATATTCATGGCTTTTTCCCTTATGACTTCTAAGGAAAGGTTTGTTTCCTTGTTTTCTTCTAGATATTTTTGAATCCTTTCCTTATCTTGTTGTAACCCTAGAATATTATGCTCTTGTTGTTCAACAGACATGTTGGTTTCTACTTGTTCAGCTCGTGAAATGGCCCATTCATGTGCATACTTGTGTTTCATTCTTTTTATCTCCTTAGAGTGATCTTGCTTAAGGGCATCCAACTCTTCTTGATGAAAAATTTGATTTGTTTGTGCTCTCTTCTCGAATTTAGCAGTGATTTCTTCCTTTTGAGTCTGTAAGGCCCTTTCCATTTCTCCCTTGTAGAGTTTCTCTGAAATACAAATTGCTCTATGGAATTCAGTAGTGATGTCATATTTCTATGTGCTTAACTTTCTTTATAACTAAGGAATTTTGGTCTATGCAATGTCCAATGTTGTAGCTACTTCAAATACAAACATAGAATTTTCTCCTACAAATGCATGAAGAGCAGAGGCAATTTGTATAACATTCTCTTTAGGATCTGGCCCTTCCTCCCATTCAATGACTCTTTTAGTTTATGATCGACTGACAGTTGTGTCCCCTCTTTTCCTCTTGTTTGTTCTCTTCTCAATTCATTTATTTTTTTTACTGTAGCAGTAATCCCCTACCACTACTATAGCATAATGTAAATTTAACATGTGTGAGGACAAGGTTGAATTACCTGGAATGGCCATAAGAGGGGTACATTATTAAGGAGGAATGTTCACTATGCCCACATTCGGAGTAGCTGGGTTGTTTTTAGTTTCATTCAATTTATTTTGTCTTTTCCATTCTGCCTCCTCATCATTTTTTCTCTTCTCTTCAGCTTCAGCAGCCTTCTATAGTTCTTCATCTTCTTTATATTTTTGTGTTGCTACCTCTACTGCCAATCTATTTTTCTCATCCTCTGCCTTTTTCTGTTGAAGTGCGTATTTTTGATATTTTATTTCATGTTCTTTCTTTTTCTTCCTTTCATTAGCATGTTTTTTTAATGCATCTTCCCTTTTCTTCTTCTCATCCACTTTTGGATTTTCTTGGGCTCATTTTTCACTTTTTCTGCTTCGTTCTTTTGATATTATTCTTCAGTGTTTGTTTCATTTTGATGCCTCTCCTCTACTTTTTACTTCTCTTCCTCTTCCTTAGCTGCTAATTTCTCCTAGTCTGTCTCTAGAAGTAATCAGAATTTCTCCCGAGTTATTCTTTTCTTCTCTTCATCATCTGACTGGAGTTTTTCTCTGGCCATGTCATCTGGTAGATTTTGTAATAGTTATTCAAAGTATAGGACTGCTTTGAATACCTCCTCTGCAAAGTTAACTTTGTGTATCATAGGATGAGTGAGGCCAATAGACTTGACATGGTTAAGGGCCATGTTTTGTGGGACATGTCATGTGGCTTTCCCTAGGAAGAAACATATTTCTCTCAGACCCTATGCTTATTTCCTAGCATGGGGACCATTTAACAATGAATAATCTCCTATAAAAATAGGGTATGTGGGCCAAATATTTTTACTTCTACCCAAGAGGAGAGAGGTTACTCATATTTCCATGGTTTGGTAGGAAATTTCCCTCATTAGTAGTCTATCATGGACGTATTTTGAAAGAAGATGTGGGGCTCCAAAATCCTTGTAGACTCTGATGTAGGTGTAGTATTTACCTAAGTACTATAGTGCTATGTATTTCATACCATTCATGGCTCCCATGGATATTCTATATGATGAATATCCAAACATTATGGTATGCAAAGGGGCGAGGAAATAGTCACATATATCATATATGTACTTCTTGTAATTTATATCCCAAATCTCTTGACAATAAATATGTACATTAGATTGACCATGGTCCCAATTCCATCCCAAATAAAGAAATTGCATGGAGGAGCATATGGAATCAATGAGATATGCAGACATGTAAAAATAGGGTTTATTCATACCTGGGACATTTTTTATGTTATGGTAGATGTTGAAAGTTAATATCTTTTCCCAATTAAAAATGTGTCATGTCTCCATTATTATAAGGGCCATTGGTAGTCATTCCATTTGAAAATGGGTACTCTTTTATTCTCCATAAATCTTGCAGAACACGGTACTCAACATCATGTATGGTTCTTTACGTTTTGGGGCAGGAATCAACCTCTTCCCTTGCTTGAATTTCTTGTCATCATTGCTCCACCATTCCTCCATTAATTCAACAAAATCCTTGTTGTCTTTGCTAAATTTCTTCAAGAATTGTTCATTTAAGGACACCTTGGGATCTAGAAGGTGGTACAGGAGGTTTATATCTTATATCCTGAGAGATGTTGTATGTATCCCTAACTTGCTCGTGATCGTAGCTATGTTATATTCATATTGTTTAAGACACCATTTTTCTGCGTCGTTGTATGGAAATAACATAGGTGTTGGATGTATGGGTTGACTCTATTTCTACCTTAGCTCTCCAACAAAACCCTAGAAACCATCGGCCCCTCTGGTAAACCAAAAGGAAACACTGCGCGCAAAGTGCACAACGTTGTCTCACCTGAGATGGCTTATGGGTGATAGCATGACCCAAGTGTATGTAATCATGGAAGGGATGAAACTGATGGGAATGTTAGGAATATCATTACTTCTTTTAATTCAACGTGCATTCTACTATACCATCATTCATTAGATCTACCCTTAATATTCATTCTTCGGAACATGACATGTTATTCTATTGTGTGTTGTAAATAAATTTCAACAAATGCATGGATTCATTCAACATAAAAGAATATCAAAGCAACACATAAGATAATCACACAGAGAGACACCATATTTTATTGTGATTCACCCCCCTGGGGTACGTCCACAAAGATCTTATGTTTCTTATTATTATTTATCAAAATAGGGCATTGTGCACATTACATCAAAATTTTTTCATACTCTGTGAGGCTAAGTAGTGTCACACCAAGCTCCACAGCTTGTGACCTGACCCTCAAATACAATCCACACATCTCAACGTTGACTCCATCTAAGCTCCACAACTCTCAACAATACTAGTACTGTGACCCAAAACTTATTCAAGATTGAACTCAACCTCACCAAAACTAGACAAACTCAAGATAAAGATATCTTATTTTCCTCATACATCCTCTATTTATATTACAAAAATGGGTAAAAACCCTTACAGCATACTCCATAACCCTAATTCTAAGTGGACTCAACTTGTCCACATTCTAACTTCCTTCCTGCACTAATCCAAAATTCCATCGCGTTGCTTTTCCTTTGTTCCCATCGCGTTATGCTTCCTTGGTCCATTATGTTTCGTTTGGCGCATTGTATCTCGAAACTTACCCCAAAATTTCCTACTCTAATAGGCCCCCAACACTTACCTATGGCTCGTCTCAAGCCACTCGGGCAGTGTGTGCCTCCTACATCGATGTCTCCAATGCCTGTAACTTCTTTGTTAGTACATATACTTGAGTCTTCACCTTCACACTCTTTTCTTCTAGGTTCTCTACCACCTGCAATGTTATGTTCTCCTTCAACACTTCTTTATTTTCCGAGTGCACTTGTTCTAATATTCCTTTATTTGTTTCCAAATATTCTATCATTATCTTTGGTTGCTCCTGAAGTGGCTCCAACCTAGTCTGTCTTGTCTGTTTATCTGCTTGGATTGTCTTCAATTCTGCTTACAGGTTTTTCATTTCCTATATGGCCTTCAGTCTCTCTATTATAGGAATTGTCTTCTGCCTTTGTTTTAAATCTTTAACTTTAGCATTCACTTTATCTTCCCTCTGTTCCAATTTTAGGATCCCTTCGTCTTCTTCCAGGATCATCCATATCCGTGCAGTCCTTTCATAGAGTTATGCTACTTCTTTTACTTCCAGCGCTATGATATATGTGTGTTATGTTTCCTATTGCTCCTTTTCTGATATGACTTATGGAGGGGTAGTTGGTTTCAGTTTCCCAGCCAATTCTATTATCTCTTGTTTGCAACCATCCATCATCTGTGCTATCCTTTGTATCTTTTCTTCCATGCTGAGCTCTTCTGCTAGTGCGTTGTCTGAAATTGTTTGGAAGACTTCCTCAAGTCTTTGCTCTAGTTTCTTTGTGCATTTTTTTTCTTCATATCACTCCATATGTACCTCTTTGAGAGCTATCTTTAGTACCTCCTTCTCTTCCTTGGATGTCTCCAAGTTGGTCATATCTTTCCTATATCTATATTTAACTTCTTGTGCAAAACTCATATGTAACTTATATAACGCTTTGGTTGGTATCTTGGACAAAGCCAAGTCCAACTATTCTACATCCTTCAGAGGTTTTTGTGTGATATCCTCATGTACTTGTAGAATGTTTTGGCTTATCTAGAATGTCACACTTCTTACTATTGTTGTTTTCATTGTTTACTTCTCTTCATATATTGGCTCCTGTTGTGTCGAGACTTTATGTTGTTTTGTTCGTTTCTTTTGCACGAGATTATTTTGTATCCTCTCCGGAACTTCTTTAACTTCCGTCAATTTTTTCATCAGTTCTTATCTTTGGGATTTTGCGACATATAAGGATTCTTCTCCTATATCTTGTACTTTATCTTCTACCAGCTCTGCATCATCTTCAATGATTTTGAGATCAAGGTGCTTCTTCTGCGCTTTCATTTTCTTCCTATGTTCTCCCATATGCATTGTTGATTTCCTCTTTTTTGTCTGCACAAGTTTCTTTACCTATAGTATGCTTCTAGACCCTATCTCCTGGTTTGGGATCTCATCTTTCTTTTGTGCTCCCCCATTTGTTCTTTCTACACCCTCAATTCCTAGTATTGAGGCTCTTGGTACAGTTTCCTTCTTACTTGGCTTATTAATTGTCGTCGCACTTTCTGTGTGTTGTGAGGGTTTTCTAGTATTAGTTGTTGGGCTACTAGATTTCTGTGTTGTGTCAGCTTCTGGTTGTTATTTTTCCTTTACTCCTCTCTTGACAACTATGGGTACCTTCCATTGATATGGGTATTCTGTTAATACCCATTGGACTTCTTTTGTTGTGATGTAATATTTCATCTTTAACCATGTATTTTTAGGGTCTCTTCTGGCATGTATCCATATGTTGTGCTTGAATGCCTTGAAGTTGGAATTTCCTTCATTTTATTTCACCACTTCAGGTGAAATCCTCCATGTATCTGCAATTTTCTCTTGCATATGTTATATGTACATGCCAAAAATGCTTGCATTGGCCTTCCTCTACTTAGGATCTATTTTGTGTCACAAGGTTTCATATCTTGTTGTGCGCCACTCTCCTCTTCTGTCACAAAATGCTAAGTACTTCAATTTTTCCCATGCGTCTAAAGCTATTAATATCAATAAACAAGAATAGTGGAACTTTGTTCCATCATCCTGCATATCTCTACAGTCTTCTAAGAATAAGTTGAGCAAATATGGAGCCCAACTTAGAATTGTTCCTTTTGTGCACTATGTAGTTGTTGCGACTACCCTTGCAGGTGCCTCTTCTTTGCGACACTTTATAAGTAGCTTACAGACCACTAAATTTATCATAAATATGGTGGTTGGTTCATTGTTGTTCTTAATGATAATACCTTTGTTTCCCCCATTAGTTTCAAATTGATCCTTCGCTTCTTCTGCAATGGCCTTCTCCTTTGTTTTGTCATCAAAATACTTCTCAGGATTTACCCTGTCTGTTGGCAATCCTATAATCTTAGTGATTAAGTATACATCAATTGGGATGGGTCTGTCCATCCACAAAAACCATCCATGTACGTGCACAAAAATTTGTTTTACACATGCATTAACGTCCTCCCCCCTGTTGAAGTGAGGAATTTCCAATAAATTCATAATGCCAAAGTTGTAAATTTTGGCTATCCACTATTTGGTCTATAGTATTGGGATTCCTATCAAAGTTGACCCTCTTTTTTCCATGTACACATCATGTGCAAGCTCTGGAAACTTGACTACCTATGTCACATCATGATCTGTGTATCTCGTATTGGGAAGAAATCCCAACATGTCTTCTACAACTTTGATTGAATATGAAATGTGGGGCACTGACAGCTCAACCTACTGTTGTGTGCACATTGTCGTAATTGCTGCCCTTTTCTTCGAGGGCCCTATTTTTGTTTCTTCTTGTGTTCCTTCATCGAAAATTTATTCATTTGTATCATGGTCATATTCGACCTCTTGGGGTTCCTCTACTCTAGGTTTATCTGATTATGTCTTATCATTGTCTTCTTGATCATGTTCTCCCTCTGTGTGTGCCACTCCTAGTTTTTCTACGCTAGGGTTTGTTGTTGCACTAGATTTTGGCCCCTCTTGGATTATTGCTTCTTCTTCTGGGTTTTTCTCCTCGACCTGTGTCAGAATCATTGATTCACTCTATGTTTTTGGAATGTTATCCACATAGACCACCTCGGTCGTCTCCTCCATCGATTTTTAGTACTTCTGGTCCTTCGCGCGAACTGGCTCAATGCTCCGAATTTTGGCGGTGAAATTGTTCTAATTCTAGAAAAAAATGTTGCAGTCGACTGGATATTTCACACACTTCGTACACGATCACAGTCTGTTCATTATTTCTCTCCATTGCTTCAAAAAACACAAGTGTTTTCCTCTTTTATAAGCACTGTCATAAATGCTCTGATGTGCCTTCTCTTTTCCCTTCACCAGTTTTTCATTTTTTCGATCATTTTTCGTCTCGTCGCGTTGTGTTTACTTTTCCTGTGCACAGTACCATGAATTTTGTCACACCAATTTACTGTCTGATGTGTGTTGTGTCCTTCAACTATCTGTCTACAACTTATTCCTCTAACTACTTTTTTTGGCTTTTTCTCATTTTTCTACTTTTTTCTTCCTTTTTATTCTTTTTCTACTTCTTCTTTTATTTTTCTTCTTTTTCTTCCTACTATATACATTATGTACAATTCTACTTCTTTGCACGACATATGTTGAGGATTAGTAGTTTGATTGTCCATATATAGTTTCGGTCGACTGTCATTCACCATTCCTTTTATCTCCTTGCATGTTAAATCCTTCAGTTGCATAACACCTCCATATGTGACAGACTTTATCTCATATGGCCCTAGCCAATGCATCATTAACTTCTCTGGGTGTTGCAAATATTTATTGTCATAGAGGAGAACCAAATCTCCTTCTTTGAAATTCTTCTTGTTAATATGTTTGTTGTTAATATGTCTGTCATGCCAAGCTTTATCCTTTGCTTTTTGTACCTCCTGATGGAAACCAATTATAATTTTGTCTTCTTCTAATTCCATGAGTTGAGCCAATATTTCTTGTGGTGCGCCTCTTTCTGTCATTTCTGTAATAGTTGCAATGCGCAGACTTGGTATCAAATATACCAAGGGAACTACTACTTCATGTCCATACACCAACCTAAAAGGTGTTTTCCCTATTATCTTCTTGCATGTATTTTTGTAAGCCCATAACAATGTTGGTACTTTCATATCCCAATCATCCATGTTCACATTACAAATCTAGGCTAATGCATTCTCCAATATCTTGTTAAATGCTTCCATTGTTCCATTAGCTTGAGGATGATATGGAGTGCTCTTTTGATGATATATCTCAAATTCTTCTAGCATTGCCTGGATTTTACTATTGATAAAGTGATTCCCCTGATCACTCATCAAAAAAAATTGGCATTCAAATATTGTAACTACATGTTCAAATAAGAAGCGTGATGCATTCTCTGCATTGCAATGCTTCACTGTTGTTTCCTCAGCCCATCTGGTCAAGTATTTTGTCGTTGTAGTAATGTATCTAGCCTCTAATCTTCTTTTCGGTTGATTAATTATACCTACAAAGTCTACTTCCCACTTGTCAAACACTTGCAAAGTTACTTGTGGTCTCAATGTCATCTCATCCCTCCTGGATGGCTTTCCAACTCTCTAACAGACATCACAATTTTGACAGTACTCCTTTGAATCCTTGTAAATTGTTGTCCACCATAATCCTATGCCCAATACCTTTTTCGCAGTAGCTTTCCCTACATAATTTCCTCCTGCAATCCCTTCATGTGCTTCTGCTAAAATCATAGGCCTTTCATGCTCCATAACACATCTCATCAAAATGTTGTCTGCTCCAAGTTTGTACAAGTGACCTGCAATCAATTGGTAGTCTGCAGCTCTGACCACCAAATTTTTCTTCTGCACAATCTTAAATTCCTTAGGGAAAAATCTTGTACTCAAAAATTCAATAATGTCAGCAAAATAATCATCAGAAATGTGTACTGAAAACAATTGTGCATATAGGAAGTTGTCATCTAAGCTACTTGGTTCTTCTCCATAAGTTATCTTGGACAAATGATTTATCCCTACATTCAATCTTCCAGGCTTCACCACAACTTCAAAGTCAAACTCATGAAACAATAGTAGCCATCTGCATATCATTCTCCCCAACATTGTCTTATTGACTAAATATCTAAGAGAAGAATGATCTATAAACATATTGAAATGTTTCCCTAACAAATAATGTCTGAATTTATGTAATGCATATACCATGGCCAATCCTTCTCTTTTTATTGTATTGTAGTTTTGTTCTGAATCTGATAATTATTTTCTTGCAAATGCTATAGGGTCATATATATCACCTTCTCCTAGCTATGTTAATATTGCTCCTAGCGCTTTTGCAGATGCATCCACATGCACATGAAATTCCTTTACCTAGTTTGAAAACACTAAAATTGGCGTTGTCACCATCTTCTCCTTAAAAATATCCAAACTCTAATGGCATCCATCATTCCACTGATACTTCATGTCCTTCTTCAACAATTTTTCCATCGATGTAGTAATCTATGCATGTCCCCTTATAAACTTATTGTACTACTCTGTATGACCAAGGGTACTCTTCAATTGGTGCACTGACTTAGGTGGTGGTAAATTCACTATGACAACAATTTTAGTAGGATCAACCAACAAACCTTGTTTACACACCACATGTCCTAACAAAATCCCAAAAGGTGCACTGAAAATACATTTCTTAATATTCAATGATATCTGAAACTGTCTACACCTATCTAACATCAGTCTTAACACCTCAACATGATCCTTCAATAAACTAAAGATTATCCAGTCATCCAAGTAAACTTCTAAAAACTTATGTATGAAATCCTTAAAATCTACTACTACTACCCTTGAAAAAATTGCAGTTGCATTATTTAGTCCAAATGGCATTACTGTATACTAAAATAATCCCTATTTTGTAGAAAATTTGATCTTATGTCTATCTTCTAGAGCTACCCTGATCTGATGATATCCCAAAAACCCATATGTAAATGAATAAGATTCTTGACCTCCTACATTCTCCAATGTTTCATCTGTAAATGAGGTATGGAAAGGATCATGTAAGCAAGCATAATTTAACTTTATCAAGTCAAAATAGATCATGATTCCCCCTTTCTTATTTTCCTACACCACCATCGAGCTAATCTATTTTGATTCTTCCACAGGTTCTATGACACCAACTTCTAACATTTTGTCAATTTATGCCTTCACTTTATACTTATACATTGGATTCAATCTATAAGGTCTGTGTATGACTAGTATATCATCTGGTTTCAAAGGTATATTCATCTCTCCAAGTTCTCCTACTAATCCCTTCATCTCTGAACACATTGTTGGGAAAAAATCACGGTATTCACGCAATAATTATGTTATTCTTTCTATTGTCTGATTGTCCTAGTAATATCCAATACTTGCCATCTTTGGGTTTTTTGTTGTTCCAATGTTTACCTTATTTATATTCAATGGGGTTGCATAATCTTCTTATTCTAATTGTGGGCCTTCAACTTCTCTTTCTTCTTCAACTTCTGGGATTTGGATATTGGGCGGGTTTTCTTCTGATGGGTGTTCTTCTTCTGCGACATGATAACGGTGTAGGAATTGTCTGATTGTCTGTTTCTTATAATATATTGTCACAATATTCACTTCCGTTTCTTCAAAAATCTTGTCTCTTACCACCTTCAGTGTTGTATCTATTTTTGGGCTCTCATACTCAAAGGAAAATGTAATCACAAAATTATGTTGCCTTTCTTCCCAATTTGCAGTTTCCCTGCGTTGTTCCGGTTCTGTGTACCAGTTCTTTGGAATTCCTTCCAATGTGTGAATAAAGTGATGTGGCCATTCTCCTAGTGGTACTAATATCCATTAAACCATGCACCTAGATATGTGTTCTTTGCATTGTCCAAATCCATCATACTTCTCCAAAAATATGTTTTCCTACTCTGCAACAAATCTAATGCACAGTAACCTTTTGCACTAAAATCAGTTATTAATATTCCCCTTGTGTGTACCCCACCAATGGGAAGTTGTTTATTTCAAGTCAATTTCTAATCCTAGCAATATCTAATTCTGAAAAACTTCTACCTCAAACTTTCTCAAGAATTCTTCTAAATTA